>JAHHZJ010003986.1:0-74085 GCA_021437245.1 Aegilops speltoides | reverse complement strand
TGTTGTTGTTGTTATCAATCCAGAGGAGAACCTAGCAACACTATGTAAACAGCACCTGCACACAAACCGCAAAAGCTTCCAACCCAACGCGTAAGAGGGGTTGTCAATCCCTCCTCGGTAGTGAGATAGATTAAATTGTATAAGATTGGAAGATGTAGCAAAAATACAAAATAAGTAAATAAATAAAAAGTGCAGCAAGGCATTTTTGTATTTTTGGATTTATATATCTGAAAATAATATGATTGACTCGAGGACTTCCCTCGAGAAAATAGCATACATTGGGTAAACAAATTACTGTTGGGCAATTGATAGAAGAGTAAATAATTATGACGATATCCAAGGCAATGATCATGTATATAGGTATCACATCCAAGATTAGTAGACCGACTCCTGCCTGCATCTACTACTATTATTCCACACATCGACCGCTATCTAGCATGCATCTAGTGTATTAAGTTCATGGAAAAACAGAGTGATGCAATAAGAACGATGACACGATGTAGACAAGATCTATTCATGTAGGAATAGACCCCATATTTTTATACTTAATTGCAATGATACATGCATGTCATGTCTCCTTTTGTCAGTGAGGTTGAGCACAATAAGATCGAACCCATCATAAAGCACCTCTTCCCATGACAACAAAAATCAATCTAGTTGGCCAAACCAAACCAAAGTTTTGGAGAAGAAATATGAGGTCATAACATCATGCATAAGAGAGTTCAACAGAGACTCAAATAATATTCATGGATAGAACTGATAAACTCACAATTCATCGGATCCTAACAAACACACCGCAAAAAGTCATTACATCAAATAGATCTCCAAGAACATCAAGGAGAACATTGTATTGAAGATCAAAAAGAGATAATAAGCTATCTAGCTACTGCCTATGGACCCGTAGGTCTGTGGTAAACTACTCACACATCTTTGGAGGGGGGGAGGGTGATGATGGAGAACCCCTCCGTGATCGTTGACTCCTCTAGCAGAGTGCCAGAAGAGGCCTCTAGATTGGATCTCATGGTTCTGGAACTTGCGTTGGCTGGAATTTTGTTTCGTCAACTCCCCTAGGGATTTTGGGATTTTAGAGTATTTATAGAGCCAGAGGTTGGTGGGGGTCTCAGGCCTCACTCACCCACCAGGCGCCTGGGGCCCGGCGCGCCTGGTAAGCCAGGGCCCCACAGCCTCCTCCGTGCACTTCTTGGGCCTCCTGGGTGTCTTCTGGGCAGAAAAAATTCTCCAAAAAGTTTCATGGCAATTGGACTCTGTTTGGTACTGATATTCTGCGAAGTAAAAAACAAGCAAAAAAATAGCAAATGGCACTAGGCACTATGTCAATAGGTTAGTCCCAAAAAATGATATAAAGTTGCTAGTAAATGAGTATAAAACATCCAAGAATGATACTTTAATAGCACAGACCAATCAAAAATTATAGATACGCCGGAGACGTATCAACTTGTCTAATATTCATAAATTTGGCGAAAATAATGCAGGAAATTGTCAAAACACGAACCCACTTGCATGTGGACCCAAATTATTTATGAAAATGGTGGTTTGTTGTTCAAATACCAAATGCACAACTTCGATGTGGCACCTGTCTCACAAAGCGCATGGTATTGCTTGCCCCGCCTCATGTCGGCAGCAGGGGAATCCTAGCTATGAACTCACGCCCCCAAATAACTAGGTCTAACATATCACCCTACCGTAGTACTAAACCTATGGGAGTCCATCATGGTCAAACCCCACCCCCTTTCGTTGCAAGTGAAAGGTAGACCGTGTGTGGGCCCACAAATGTGTGCTTCTGGCACGATATGGGGTGAGACGACATACGAACCACCCTGCGGGTAGCCTAACTATATGTATGAAAAAGGTGGTGTGATATTTAAATACCCAATTCATAACTTTGATGTGGCACATGCCTCGCAAATTAACCAGATATCCCCGACCCCATGGAGGTTCACCTAGCAAAGTGCGAAGTAGCAGTCCCCCCCTCAAACACACACACACACACACACACACACACACACACACACACACACACTTTCAGACGGTGGGAGAGGGCATCTCACCAAGATGTATCATAAAACGGACCAAGAAGGATCCACCTTGGTCGTACAACCTCTCTCTTGTTCTTGGCAAAGTGATGGACGTCCACGCGACCCGTGAGATGAGCTAGCTCGCCAATAATCACGCAAGTAGCTAGTGCCCAAAGACAACCATTGCCTGCATGTGGCCCAAACATATGTATGGAGTGTTGATGTTTGAATACCCAATGGAAAAACTTTTATGTGGCACCATGCTTTGGAACAAAAAATCCCCACACGGAGCGAGGTCTAGTTGACGACGTGTTGTATATATGTATGTCACACCACCCTTCGAGCCGATGACAGTGATTCATGAATGCATATGTACATATGCGCTCAAACTTTGGTGTGGAATCTCACCATGACCTACTACGATAGCACGAACCAAAGAAGAAAAATACACCATGGTAACCTGTCTCATTGTCGGTCAAAGTGATCATAGATGTCCACGCGGGCCCACGAATATATAGGTTTACCGCCGATAACCACATGAGGGAGAGTACTGTTCAAAGACAATCACTGCATGCATATGTATGTATTGAGGTGATGCGTGCATGTTTGAATACCATGCACAACATTGATGTGGCGCGTGCATCGAAAATAGCACAGTCCCCACACAGAGTGAAATCGGATCATGGCGTCTCGTGGTGTACTGCCCCATTGCCCAATTCGACTCGATGGGAGGGATTCATGCGTACACATGCGTGTGCTCAAACTATATCATGTCATCCCAGAGCATGACCTATATACCGTAATATAAACCAAAAAATAATGCCCTCCTAAGTCTAATTAGCCTCTCTCACTGTCGATCAAACTAGTAATGGACCAAGTAGGCCCATGGATGGAAAGCAATGATATCGCTGATAACCGTGTGAGTAGGTGCCAGAGGACAACCGCCATCACTTTGCATGTGGGCCAAACATATGTATGGAGGTGTGTGTGGTTGTGATGTTTGAATACCCAAAATGCACAACTTTGATGTGTCAGATGCCTCGAAAACCTTAAGGTCCCCACATAGAGCAAGGTTTATGAAGCATAGTATATATGTTGGTCCCCTTCCCCTCTTCAAAGCATACTATATGCTCCTACCGTAATACAAACCAAAAATAATCCTCCTTGATGGTGAAAATAATTAACCTCTCCCGATGTAGGTCAAAGTGATGCATGCATGGACGACGACCTCGCGGGCCCACAGATGGAAGCGTCACACATGATTGTCCTAGGAGAACCACCGACTGCATGCATGTGGCCCAAAGAGGTATGGTGTTGTGTGATGTTCGAATAGCCAATGCACATCTTTGACGTGGGACGTTCCTCGAAAACTGAAAAGTCCCCACACTGAATGAAGTGTGTTCATGGATGCGTACATAGTATATATGCTGGTCCCCTCCCACCTCTTCGACACGTACTATATACTCCCACCCTAACATAAAATAAATAACCTTGTTGGTCAAATTAACCTCTCTGTCGGCTATAGGTCGAAGTGATGGACGACGACCTCCCGGGCCCACAGAAAGTGTCACACGCGAGTGAGTGTCGTGTAGGACAACCACCAACTACGTGTGGTCTAAACATGTATGTATGAAAGGGTTGTGTAATGTTTTAAATAAAAAATTCATGACTTTGATGTGGCACCTGCCTCACAAAACGGCCAATCGCACACGGTGGCTCCCGACTCATAGTGTACTGCCAGACACACACTCCCCAGATGCACACACACAACTATGATGCATGTTGAAATCTTCCGTGGTGAACATATGTTACCAAAGGAGGGACGTTTTAAGTTTGACAAAAAAGCAGAGATCATTAAGACGTATTAGTACATTGATTGATTTTATAGGGGTATAATGTGCAAAAATCAAATTTGAGGTACATGCCAACGTGACAGTGCATCTAAATGGATTAAAAAAATACCTGTGTGACACTAGGTGCATGTTTACTCCCTGTGCAAGAAATTTCAAACGTTGAGAATCTTGATTTTTTAAATCTAGTACATTTAGAACTTCATTGAAATTCATGAAACTTTTCATGTTGTAATATGGACACCATTACACAGTGGTATTGTACTTTTTTGTCAAATTTGAGACAAGTTTTGATGTAATTTTTATCTTCTTACAAATGGGAGATTATTAATAATTGGGAACCAATATCGCAAATGGATTGTTTATTAGAAACATGGGCGTTAGAACAACAATGGATATGTGTCATGCTTCGGTTAAGCAATAAAGCGATAACATTAATCACAAAAATAGGAAAACAATATACGTGCTGCCACGCGTCCCGTGTGCTATGCGAGTAGGCGTGAGTTAACGGGACGCATACGAGCAGTCCGCCGTGCAGGCAGAATAGGAGGCGTGCATGCAGGTTTGTGAATTGATGGGAGGCATGGTCGCTGCACAGTGTCATCGGGAGTCATGTGAGTGATGTCTCTGTAGTAGCCGCGAATGTGCAGAGTGGCATAGAATTGAAGCAATAGCTCTTCATTCCAATGTTCCTTGTCCGTCACAAAATGGAATGCACCAAGATCGCGAAGCAACAAGTGCTTCTTCCAAGCACGGCATTCCAAAGAATAGCTTCAGTGTCAAGGCGATATGAGGGAAAATGCGCCTTGATCATATAGCACGATGAGTAATAGCTTCTCTTCACGATAGCTCCGAACCGATCCGATGAAATCCTTGGCTTGGAGTAGGGGTTCTTGGCGTCAAAGAAGGTATTGTGGTTTTGAAGCCATTTGCATTGAAGGACCCGGGAGTTGGCGACTGAAACCTTGGCAATCGCGCTTTTGGCTTCGGACCGAGGCCGATGCTCAACATGATAGTCAAATTGGGGTCCCGAGGCAAGAAAGTGAGGCACCAAACGGGCCATCGGACAAAGACAAGTCGACCGTGATCGACGCTTGCTCAATAGTGTGAGGCCTTGGTGGCGGAACAGAGCAGGGCAACATCGAGGATTCAGCCGCACAACAAAAGCTTCAGAGCAGCTTGTCATATTTGCTTCAGGTGCAGCCTCCTCATTGGCGTGAGGTGCAGTAGTCTCATGAGCTTCAGGTGCAGCATTCTCATTGAATTCAGGGGCAACATCCTTAGTGGCTTGAGATTCAGTGGCCACATTTGCTTCAGGCACAGTGGCCTCACTGGTTTCAGGCACACTGGTTGGTGCAGGCTCCACATTGGCATCAGCCATGACTACGTCACTGGCTCCATTGGCATTGGTGGTGGCAGCCTCAACATTGTCAACCTCCTCTTGACGAACAGGAGAGTCGGGCACATGCACGTTCAAATCATGAACTGCTTCTTCTTCAATCGCTGGGGGAGTTGGTACACGAACTTCTTCTTCTTCATTTTCTTCGGCTGATGCAGCCGGAATGTCTTCAGCAGCATGTGCTTCAGAGACGGAGACGTTCACTATTGAAGCTGGTTCAGAAAGTACTTGTCGCGCAACAGGTGAACGTTGCACTTCTCCTTCAGGAACGCTCGACAGAGGGACTTCAGGCCTTTGTCCTCTGCGAAGCCTGTGAAGCGCTGGCTTCAAGTTAGGAGATGGACATGGTTGAGACTGAAAGTCTTCATCCTCTTCTTGCACTGGGGGTGTAGCTTGTTGTTGTTGTTGTTGGGGAGTACTGGGGGATTCTTGTTGTTGTTGTTGTGGGTGATCAGCCCACGAAGCATCCTGAGCAATTGGCGTCAATGGACGACCAATGCTGATGAGTTCGCTGTCGCATTTAACATGCGATGATACCACTTGATGTTCGATCCGAGGAAGAACTTCATCATCATTTACATTGTCATCTTGACCAATGTCTTCAGCAGCGCGGGTTCAGCTTGTCGAACATTTTCAACGCATGAGCCTCGTGGTAGCGTGCTCATGGACAACCATTCTTCGCTCTTGATGTACGGACACAGTATGGACCACGGAAATAGATTCAACGACTAAGGGCTCTGTGGAAGCAGCCCTAGTCTTTTGGTCTTGCGCTTCTTCTTGGAGGAGCGCATCAAGCTTCAAGATTCTTTCTTTTTCTCGCCGCCTTCGCAGCCTTTGTCTTCTTCTGCTCAAGCGTTGGGCGACTTTTGGCTTCGAGCCACCATGCTGCTCGGAAGATAATGCGAGGAGCTTCTTGGCTTGAAGGCTCAGTCGTTCAAAGAGGTGTCGCTTCTTCCTCTTGCAGCCATCCTCGGTCAATGCCCGACGGCCAAGAGACTTGCGCTTCTCAATTTCATTGTAGGCAAGCACACTTATCACCAAAAGCTTCATGCGCTCGAGAGCCCCGAGCTTCTTGGCGCTTTCGTAAAGCTTTTGAGCTCATGGAGCATGACCTTGAAGTTGCGGACGTCTTGAACACTTAGATTTGCCACATGCTTCTTGAATTCAGCCTTCTCAAAATCAATCTTGTTTTTGAGCTCAACGATGCGCTGAGCGAGAGCTAGCTGAGAAGCAATGGTGCCATTGAAGGCGACACTGAGGCCAACTGGGAGCTGTAAATCTTCAAAGATGACGTTGGGGGTGTCGAACCACTCATCAATGAAACTGTGAATGATGGCCACATCAAAGAGAGGCAGGTTGCTGAAGATTTCTGCTTCTTCTTTGCTCTTGATCAGCTGCTCAAGGGCGTCATCAGCGAGATCTTCATCACTTGATAGATCAATGGGTTCTTCACGCAAAATGGCAGCAGGAGTCAAGGCTCGTTGATCAGATGGTCTAACAAGTTGCTTCTTCTTGTCCGTTCTCTTGGAGACACGGGATAGATCTTCAGATTGCACATTGGCTTCAGGAGGTGCAGTGGCCAGTGGCTTCGCACGTGAAGTCTTCGGAGGTACAGCAGAGGTTGAAGCCTTAGACTTCTTTTGCTTCTGCGGCTTTGGAGGAGGAGGAGCAGGGCTTCATCGTGAGTCAAGACCATTGTCGTAATGATCAACTCGCGCCTTTGGACCATGATGTAAGTGATGAGGCCATCAAGGTTGGCATAGGGGCCAATGACATTGGGATTGGCTTCACGGGAGCCGCAAGACGGGAGCAGAGGGACTGGATTGAAGTCCAAACCCAAGGACTTTTGTTCTTCTTGGCCGGGCCACAAAGAAATCGATAGTTGCGCTTGAAGAGCTAATCTTCACGACACCATAGTAGTGAAGTGGGATCTGCGTCACCGGGTCGTGGCCCACGGACCATACAAGGATAGAAGCCTTTGTTCAATGGCTTCAGCTCGCTCTTTGCGTTGAAGCCCTCGATAGAGGATATCACCCCACGGTCTCTTGATGGCATGCTTCTCGCGCATATTCCTTTGTCACAAATCAGACTTGAACCACTTTTCAATTTAATAGCGCCGAATCCATTGGATTCGCCTTTTCCTCTCGATGATAATTTTCTTCGATCTGTTTTGTACAGCTCTCGCTAAATCATCGTGCAGATCTTTAGATGTTCCTTCTTTGCTGTTCGCCACCCTTCCTTGTTGATTTTTCTCAGAGCCATGAACTTCAAGCTGAAAGGCTTCAATACGTTCAAAGGCTTCAGAGATTTGCGCTTGCTTGTCAAGCAGGAACTGGCTTCAGGAGAATTTATATGATGATGCAAGTATTCTGCAAACGAATGCAGACTATGAGAACCAAGGGATTCTCCCACGGACATGTACATGTGACAGCATTAGAGATGCGAGGGAAGGGGAAGAGGTCATATGAATTCTCAGAAGATTTTGAAGATAAATCAGTTTGAAGACATTGACCTCATGTTGCGAAGACATTCACTTATATAGGTGAGTTAGTTTCAGATTTGTACCAATCCGTGAATAAGTGCAAGTGAGGAATCAAACTAGAAGAAATCTAAGTGAATCGACTAAGCAGTATGAGATGTAGACGGAATAGATCTAGCTTTGAATAGACAGAAACTACTTTCAGTAAATAGGATGAATCTTGAAGATCAAAAAGGTGGTAAAATAGAGTTATAATTACCGCACGAAGAACTGCTAGATGGAGAAGAATAGGAGACCGAGCAGTTCAGCCCTCCGTGCCCTAACTTGGCAACGGAGGACACCTACGGCGACGGTGGAGAGGACGATGTCTGCTGCTGGCGTGAGCACGGCGTCGGAGAAGTCGCGACAACTAAGCGCTTCGTCGCCGGCGTCGTCTCGAGCTAGCGGTGGCGCTAGGGTTTTGACGGAGGTGGAGAGGTGGAAGAAGTATTTCTTTACCGCAGGGGGACAGGTATTTATAAGTAGGTGAGAGACATAGCGCAATTACGCTGGTGCCCCTGGCGGTTCACATCTGAGGGGCACGTGGCAAGCATGCAACACCTCGGGTTGTCCCACGCTCCCATGCCCGCCAGCATGTCGAGAGTTGTTCCGCTTCTCGGATTTCAACAAGAAAGATAAGCCATTAAAACAGATTTAATGTTTGTCTTTTGCCTTCACGACTAGGACGCAGAGAAGACATTCGACAGCTTTCAAAGAATGCATATGATTTGGACAGATAGATTTTGAGATATTAAGCATAGAGAGGTTAGGGTCCGATCACATTCACTTAGTTCAAACGATCCAATCTTGAAGACATAGCTATAAGTGAATGCTGTAGAGGACAGAACACTAGTATATATAGATACATCAGAAAGTAATCAAATCATCATAGTGCAGAAAGTCATGAGGACAAATTGAAAATGAAGACAAACCAAATGCGAAGTCATTGCAATGTAATGCCTTGAGTGAAACACTTCAAACAAGAAAAGTTGGTGGTGGCGTTACCCACCGTATAGGAAGTATTAGACCCAGACACGGCGCACAATTATCGTGGCGCTCCGAAGTCAAATTCCATGTTAATGTATTCACACTTAGAGTGTAAATCTTCATTGATTGAAGATATACCTTACTTTGTGTGTTGCACATCTAAGTCATCAACATGCATAAGTGTTAGGATGTGTGCCTGATCACAGGACATTAGAGGATTCTAAGATATTTAGCTCACACCGTAACTTGCAAAACCTTTTCTCATCCAAGGGCTTTGTGAAGATATCTTCCAGTTGCTCATCAGTGTTGACGTGAATGATATCGATATCTTTTTCATAACATGATCTCTGAGAAAATGATGACGAATTTCAATGTGCTTTGTCTTTGAGTGTTGGACTGGATTGTTGCTTATTTTGATGGCACTCTCGTTGTCGCAGAAGAGAGGTACTTGATTCAGGTTGATGCCATCATCCTTGAGAGTTTGCTTCATCCATAGAAGCTGAGCACAAAAGGATCCAGCAGCAATGTATTTAGATTCAGCAGTTGAGAGTGACACACGCTCGCTTCTTCAAGACCAATGCATAAGTGATCGCCCAAGAAAATGGCATGTGCCGATGTAGACTTGCGATCCACCTTGTCACCAAAGATAATCAAGATCCGAGAACCCAACCAAATCGAATCTTGAGCCCTTGGGGTACCATAATCCGAGTGTTGGGGTGTAAGCCAAATATCGAAGAATCTGCTTCACAGCTATGTGATGCGATTCCTTTGGTGCCGCTTGGTACCGAGCACACATGCAAACACTAAGCATAATAACTGGCCTAGATGCACATAAATAAAGCAAAGAACCAATCATGGAGTGGTATACCTTTTGATCGAACTCTTTACCATTGTCGTCGGGACCTAGATGGTGTTTGGCTGGCATTGGTGTCGTGTAGCCTTTGCAGTCTTCCATTCCAAACTTTTTCAGACAATATTTGAGGTATTTCTCTTGAGATATGAAGATGCCATTCCTCTGCTAACGAATTTGAAGACCAAGGAAGAACTTCAGCTCACCCATCATGGACATTTGATATTGCTCTTGCATCATGTACCCAAACTCATCACTGCATTTCCGTTGGTGCATCCAAGATTATGTCATCCACATATATTTGGCACACAAACAGTTCACCATCATATGTCTTTGTGAAGAGAGTGGGATCGAGGGATCCGGGTTTGAAGCCCTTGCTCTTTAGGAAGTCTTTGATTGTATCATACCAGGCACGAGGGGCTTGCTTGAGGCCATACAGTGCCTTGTTTAGCTTGTACACCATATCAGGATGTTTTGGATCTTCAAAGCCAGGTGGTTGTGCGACATATACTTCTTCTTCAATCTTGCCATTGAGGAATGCACTCTTTACATACATTTGATATAGCAAGATATTGTGATGATTAGCATAGGCTAGCAATATGCGAATAGCTTCAAGCCTAGCAACAGGAGCAAATGTTTCATCGAAGTCAATTCCTTCAACTTGAGTGTATCGTTGAGCCACAAGACGTGCTTTGTTTCTGACGACTTGACCATGCTCATCTTACTTGTTTAGATATATCCATTTTGTTCCAATAATGTTATGCTTATGAGGATCAGTCGCTTGACAAGTTCCTGACATTATTCAGTTTGAACTGCTGAAGTTCTTCTTGCATGGCTTGAATCCATTCAGGTTCCATAAAAGCTTCAGCAACTTTCTTAGTTTTTGATATTGACACAAATGAAAAGTGCCCACAGAAGTTTGCTAGCTGTGTTGCTCTTGATCGAGTGAGCGGACCAGGTGCATTGATGCTGTCAATTATCTTCTCTATTTGAACTTCATTTGCAACACGAGGGTGAACAGGACGAAGATTTTGCTCTGGCTATTCATTGTCATCATTGGGAGCATTGTCTTCGGACTGAGCATTGTCTTCAGGTTGATTTGGTGCAGAGATGATAAGTTCCTCTTCAGGATGTGCTTCAGAGGGCATGATTTCACCAGTTCCCATCAGCTTAATTGCTTTGTTTGAAGGAGCTTCATCCAAAGGTGCTTGGCGTAATCTCTCTCTGGAACCATTGGTTTCATCAATTTCACATCCACAGCTTCAACCATTTTGTAGAGATAAAGGTTGAAGACTCAGAGGAGTGTGAATCCTTTCCATAGCTGCATGAAGCCTTCGTGAGCCTTAGGTGCAATTTTGACTTGTGATGGGGATCCTTGATCCACCATCTTGCTCCAAATACTCAAGTAATCGACGCTTGGCTTCTTGCCAAGAAGCAGCTCATATGATGTTTTGTTCAAGCTTATGGACGATACACGGTTGATGATGTGACATGTCAGATCAATAGCTTCGTGCCGTAACTTTCTTGGTGTCTTGTACTCATCTAGCATTGTTCGAGCCATCTCAATGAGGGTTCTGTTCTTGCGCTCAACGATGCCATTTTGCTGAGGTGTGTATGGAGCAGAGAACTCATGAGTGATTCCCATTGTATCCAGATACAGATCAAGTCCAGTGTTCTTGAATTCAGTGCCATTTTCACTTCTGATGTGCTTGATCTTCACACTATAGTTGTTCATTGCTCGAGTTGCGGTTACCAAGACATCTTGCACTCCAGCCTTGTACTGTAATTATATGAACCCATGTGTATCTTGAGTAGTCATCAACAATGACGGCTTATAGAGACAGCAGTTGTTGTGAGGGTGGAGTAGTGAGTAGGTCCAAATAAGTCCATGTGTAGCAGCTCGAAGGGTTGAGATGTTGTCATGATTGTCTTCGATGGGTGCTTTGCCCTTGTCATCTTTCCAGCTTCACAGGCACCACACAGATGATCCTTCTTGAACTTGACATCTTCGATGCCTATGACATGCTTTTTCTTGACGAGTGAGTGTAAGTTCTTCATGCCAGCATGTCCCAGCCTTCGATGCCAGAGCCAGCATTCTGAAGCTTTTGTGAGAAGACAAACGGCAAGCTATGGACCTGCTGAGAAATCTACCATGTACAGATCATCTTTTCGATATCCTTCAAAGACTAGAGATTTGTCAGATTCCATTAGTACAAGGCAACGATATTTGCCAAATATCACAATCATTTTCAAGTCACAAAGCATTGAGACAGACATTAAGTTGAAACCAAGGGATTCAACAAGCATCACTTTGTCCAAGTGTTGATCCTTTGAGATTGCAACTCTATCTAGACCCAATACTTTGCTTTTACTAGTGTCAGCAAATGTGATGTGACTCTTGTCGGACGGATGTAAGGTTGAGTCCATGAGAAGACTTCGATCACCAGTCATATGATTTGTGCATCCACTGATGAGGACATCAATACCATTGTTACACCCACAGCCCCTGCTGCTATACATACTGGACCAATTACTAGAGCTCACGCACGCCAACTAAATTACCAGGTACTTTCATCTTATATTCGCAATATCCAGATTGCAATCTCAGTTTCTTGCTTGTTCTTCGTTTGCTCGCAGGAAATAGACCCTCGTGGTCAGGTTGATCGTGCTCGGCGTGGTCAATAACCTCTCGGAGTTGGTTTAGCGATTGCTAAGGCGCGACGTCCTCGCACGCTCGTAGTCGGATCGTCAAAGTCAACTTCCACCAAAGCGAAATCCACCATCTCATCGAAAGACGGGACACCTCTGCCTCTATCATCCACTGTCTATAATCCATTCTGAAGCTTTTGGTGATGTACCCTATAGTGCAGTTAGGAGGATAGGCTTCACACAAGTGTTGTGAAGCATATGCATTTGATACATATAGGGACATTCACAGCTTATCTCAAAGTTAGGACATAGTTTGACTGATAAGAAATTCAGATGTGAAGCATATAGAATGATATTTTAACGTGCGTCCTTAGTGAGTTTTAGGTCCCCAGCAATAGTATCGGATGCCATTGATTGCTGGCTGGAGACCATTTTCTGCAAAAGAAAGTTAGTTCTTCTTTGCCACCCACATCTTCAGTGGGGGCTTAGAAGCAATAAGTCTAAGTGCAGCATCTGAGAATTTTGGCTTTGAAGCCCTAGCAAATAGCCTTGCAGGAGATGAATGATACTCATATGAATAAGCAGAAAGTTCTTAGTCCTATGAACATAGCGGTTCAAGATACACGCCATATTCATAAGTTTGAGCATGATTTCCTACAAAACATTGGCGTTAGGGTGACTCATGTGAGTCTCAGATCTGTCTGAGGCCTTTGGGCCATATGAAGCTATAGGTCCGGGTTTGTCTTCTTCCTAGGTGGTGTCATGACAACATTCACAGAAGATTCTCAATGTACCGCTTAGGTACCCAGATCTTCTTCATAGGTGGTCCATTCCTCGCAGTTAGTACCAATGTACCGCAAACACTTCACCATTCTGATTTTTGAACAGCTTATAGTTTGCATCAAAGGATTCATCAATGATAATAGGATTAGCATGTAAAGCGATAAAGTGGATGGATCTATCAAGGTTCCTTTGCAGCAACCCATGTGGTTTTGGGGTACCGCTCAAAGCTTCCAATACGAGCCATCAACGTTCATTTTCCTTTCGAACCCAACACCCTCTTTCCTAGGGTTTCGTTCGAATCTGCTTTTCAGACATCACAGAGTCTGATGTCCCTTCAAACTTTTGTACATCCTTGTTTCAAGCAATGTCTTCAACATAGCATTTTCATCAAGAACAACAAGTGGTATCCTCCGCAGAGGGTTAGTAACCACATCAAGTAGGTGAAGACAATGAAACGGTAGTAGCAGTGGAACATTCAGTAATAGATGTAGCATTATCATGCTCAATGCATTTTAGACATGGTGGTTCAAATCCTTCCTGAGCGGAACTGATCTGTTGAGCGCGAAGTGACTCATTCACCTTTTGAAGATCTTCATGAGCCGCTCTCAATTTCTCAAGCTCTTGTTTCCTTTGAAGATAATCATAGGAGAGCCTTTCATAAGTTGTTGAGAGCGATTCATGATGACCTTCAAGTTCTTGGTACTTAGCATGAAGATTCTTTATGTCATCAACTAAGGACTATGAACGTGTCATTTCAGCGTCCAATAGGTCATCGCTTTTGTCTAACAGTTTTTGAGTATGTTCCATAGCCTTTTGTTGTTCAGTTGCAATTTTAGCAAGTGTTTTGTAGCGGGGTTTGGATTCACAATCAGAGTCATCTTTACTTGAAGTTTGAAAGTAAGCATCGCGTGATTTTACCTTGGCACCGCGTGCCATGAAGCAAGAGGTGGGAGTAGGATCGTCTTCGCCATTAGCTCCAGCCACAGTGGAAGTCATTATCTTCATTGTTGAAGATGGACTTGGCAACATAGGCAGTGGCTAGAGCCGACTCGCAACGCCAGGTCGACTCCTCTCGACTCCACCTCCGCCTCCTCGTATGCACTCCTCCTCTCAATCCATTTCCTTGCCAACAAAAGCACGAGCCTTGCCAGATGAACTCTTCTTGTATGATGAAGACTTGGAAGAAGACTTAGAAGACCTTGAGGATTTCTTCTTCTTCTTGTCATCGAAATCATATTCCTTGCTTTTCTTCTTCTTCTTCTCATTGTCCCATTATGGACACTCAGATATGTAGTGACCAGGTTTCTTGCACTTGTGGCAGGTTCTCTTCTTGTGATCATGTGTGGAAGCTTCATCATTCCTTGAGCTAGATCGTGAAGACTTTCTAAAGCCTTTCTTCTTTGTGAATTTCTGGAACTTCTTCACAAGCATAGCAAGTTCCCTTCCAATGTCTTCGTGGATCTTCGTAATCGCAATGATTCTTCTTCGATGAGGAAACAACTTTTGGCTTCAAAGCACGAAGTTCGCCATAGCTTGGACCATAGATATCTCTTTTCTCGATAGTCGAACTCATGTGTGTTGAGCCTCTCAAGTATATCGACGGATCAAGTGTCTTGAAGTCATGACGTTTTGTATCATGAGGGCAAGGGTGTCAAAGGAGCTGTCAAGTGATCTCAAGCAGTGTCTTGACGATTTCATGCTTGGTAATCTCAGCCATGCGCCAAGAGCTTGAAGTTCATTTGTGATATCGATGAGGCGATCAAACGTGAGCTGACATTCTCATTGTGGTTTCTCTTGAAGCGGTTGAAGAGGTTATGGAGAACACCGATTCTTTGATCTCTCTCGTTGAAACGCCTTCATCGACCTTGGATAGCCAGTCCTGCACTAGCTTCGACGCTTCCAGAGCACTCACATGACCGTCTCGTCCTTGGTCGATGACCACAAATGATGTTCTTCACAGAGAGTCCAGCTTGAATGAACTTTGACATCGATGGGGTGACACCTTCATCGCTTTTGGGAACGCCATTCTTGACGACATACCGAGGTCGACATCAATGGCTTCAAGATGCATGCACATCTTATTCTTCCATTAGGATATTCAGTTCCATCAAACACGGGCAAGCAATGGAGACCTTGATTATCCCTCGCAATGACATAGCTGAAACTCCTGTGGTTAAACCGAATCACACGTAACAAGGGAGTACCTTGCTCGATACCAATTGAAAGTGCTAGTATCGACTAGAGGGGGGTGAATATGCGATTTTTATGAAAGTCTTCAAAACTTGGAAGTTTCAAAGACAAACAAATGTAAACAACCTAATTGATATGCAGCGAAGATAAACTACCCTAAACAAGCCATAGTCAAGTATGTAATGATGTGAAAGTACAGACTAATAGCAAGAAGGTAGTAAGGATCAAGATGGAAGATAGTGTGAAGCCAATCAACAATAGTAGTCAAGCAATGAAGTCAAACAGATTAACAGATAAGCAATGACTTCATGAAGACAAACTTAAGTAAGGTTGGAAGGGATAGAACCAGCTTGCTTGTTGAAGACACAGATTTGTTGGACCGGCCCAGCTTGTCAGGACAACATGACGCCCGTTAGGGAGGCTGAGATTTAACTCAAGACCGTGTCTTCACCTTATTCCCTTGAGCTAAGGACACCTAGTCCTCGCCTAATCACTCGTAAGTCTTCAAGGGAGACTTCCAAACATTCACAGACTTCGCTCACCGCAATCCACAATGACTCTTGGATGCTCGAACGCGACGCCTAACCGGCCGGAGGATTCACAGTCCTCAAGTATAATAAGTCTTCGTGTCACACACACGTAAAGACTCCAATGATGCCTAACACTCTTTGGCTCGGGTGTTTGGGCTTTGTCCTCGCAAGGATTTCTCTCTCAAATGCTTCGAGGTGGGTTGCTCTCAAACGACAAAAGCCGTGCACAAACTCTCGAAAGCAGCCATCGATTTATGGTGTAGGGGTGGGCTATTTATAGCCACTAGGAAACCCAACCTGATTTGTCCAAAATGACCCTGGTCACTAAGAACCGACACGTGTTCCAACGGTCGATTTCAAACACACGCTGCAACTTTACTTGGGCTACAAGCAAAGCGACTCATCCACTCGACAAGATTTGCTCTCATTTTCTTCGTCAAGACATAGGATTTGAGTTGAGCATCACTTCAGTCATTATGACTTAGTTCACTTGGACCCCACTTAACAGTACGGTGGTTCCTATGACTGAACAAAGAAGAAAAGGAAACAACGAAACCACACAGTCTTCGCGCTACAAAGTCTTCACACAATGTCTTCTCCTGTCATAGTATTCAATATGAATATCTTCTTATACCACCATTGTCTTCAATGTCTTCATACATTTTTAGGGGTCATCTCCGGTAGGTAAACCGAATCAATGAGGGACACTACCTGTGTTATCCTGCAATTCTCACAAACGCATTAGTCCCTCAACCAACTTTGTCGTCAATACTCCAAAACCAACTAGGGGTGGTACTAGATGCACTTACAGATATGAATGCAATCATTTAGGTTGCCAGGCTGCCAACAAACCCCCACCTCATATCGTGACTTCCGCTTGCCGCCGCCTATAGCCATCGATTTTCTCGACGTTGCTCACTGTCGACCTAGCTCTGCCCGATTGGGGAATCCGTGGTATTGTGGGGTTTTTCTCATGCACAACAAGGTAACCAATTTACTGAGATATTCTCTCATCTCTTATCCCAGTTCATCTTCCTCCTATAATCACATGACCGAAATCGTAGTGAATTCATTTTTATTCGAGCTGATTTGAGGGGTTTCTTTCATTAATAGAGTGTATAGTGTGCGGACACATCAGGACTTTGTGGCCTCGGCCAGACATCTGTGCAGTTCCATCTCACCATTCCATATGACTTCAGGATGCACACGGTATGTTCAATCTCACCCTAGATAGGTTGGCATCACCTACTTTCCTGAACATATACTATATATTGCTATATGTTGATAAAAGGTGCCACATGTAGCATATACGTCAAAGGGGATATTTTCCTCTTCTTTCTATATTAGGCAAAACAATTATGTATTGTTATTTTGATTACTCTCATATTTCCATGACATCATGGTTACACTATCTGTTTAACATAGATTTTTGTCCTTTGATTTCAACTACTGTACTATTCTTTTAGTTTCGCCCATATTTGCATGTTACCATTTTTTCAACAATCCTTCCAATTTCTACACCACATCCCTTGCTATGCAACAACATATGTATTACACAATCTTGCTCTTTACATAACTCAAGACTGCAAGAATGTCATACTGAACACAAACCATGGATTTACAATTGTTGCTTCTGTAAGATTTGATGAATGTGGTCTCTCCTATTTTGTCACGGGCCATTGGACAGAAATTTCTAAGTTTTATATACTAAAAGCTAGCACTAAAATTGCATTGCACATAAAAGAGATTGGTCGTGAGATATATGCTAACTTCCCCGACGATATCATCCATCCAGACTTTATTCGAAGTAAGTGTTCTTTTCAAGTATCTGCATGTTGACTTACCCAACAATATCAAAGGAATTGTGTACTATTTAAGCAAATTATTGTTATTCCATTTTCTTACTCTAATCCTACCCACGAACTTCTAGTTACCAATATACTTTTCTTTTGCCCTGTTTTAACTAAATATTCCCTGTACTCCCACTTCTATCAGAAAGTGCTGCTGACGAGGAGACTTCGGAGGTGGAGAATGAGGCTAACAACAAGCGGACCCCTGGTCGAGCTAGAACCGCAAGTGACTCCATCAGGCCTAGGCTTCATCAGCAGCTTCCCTGATGATATGTTTATAGTCATCATCTCCCTTCTCCCAATCAAATATAGGGCACAGAAATCTGGCCTTTCCTGGCACTGGCGCCCCCTATGGCACTCCACCCCTCTCGACCTCATCGATGTGCACGAGCTCTGCCAATGCTATTGCAAAAGCTTGGATGCATTGTCCCAGATCCTCGACAGTCGCGATGGCCCAATCAGAGGCCTTAGCATGGGCAAGTTCCATTCCAAAGGCAATGACCGAGCCAATCTTGATGAGTGGTTCCGATCCCCCACCCTAGATCAGCCCAAGGAGCTTAGTTTTAATGATGGGCATATGCGCTCACTGCCAACGTCCGCGCTGTGCCTCGCGCCCATGCTGCGCCTCGCCAAGTTCATGAACTGCCACCCCCCCTTAATGACGCGCCCGCTCTTTTTCTACCATGACTGAAGCACCTCGAGCTCATCCCCATCTGCATCCGAAAGTATGCATGGAGCTCCTGCTCTGAGGCTGTACTGCACTCGAGTACCTTCGTCTTCAAGCGATCAATGGGTTGAGTAGCTTCCACATCACCTCCATGACTCTCCAGACTATTTCTGTGTGTTGCTGATGCTGCAACAAGAGATGACGAATGGTGTACAACAATATGGTCACTGAGGACACACCTTCACTTCAGAGATTACTTGTAGTTTATCAACAAGGTCCAACAAGAATCAATGTCTTTTCTTCGCCAAAATTCACAATGTTGGGCTACTCGTCTGTCGAATACTCCGAACTTGTTATTGGATCCACACACGTTCAGGTACAGCAGTCGCCTTCTACCTCTCCTTCTTGATATTAACATTGTTTCTAATTTTAAAGATGTATGTTCGCCAGTCATCTAGAAAATGATTCCGACAAGCTTGACCCCGAATCTGCGCATAGTGAAGGTCTTGGCACTAGAATCTATTGGCCCCAACCTGGACCAAGTTGTCAATTTCCTGAGATGCTTTCTCTGCCTGGAGAAGCTATATATCGAGGTGACGTTCCTTTCCTATTAAATGTTAACCATAAGGGAGTTTAGTTTTTGGCACCTTTTCCCAAGTTTACAATGACAATGTACTACGATTTCTGAAGGAATTTTGGAGGATTTCAGTACATACATGTTTTCCCCCCATATTGGGTGATTGATTCATATGGTTACAATCCATAAGCATTTGTCCTTTGGATTCGTCTGTACTAGTTTTCTTAGGGGATTTTTCATGTACTCCAACCTCTTGTGAAGAAGGCTACATTTTTCTGGATTGTAATCAAATGCCCATGTTAATCATGTCGGATCAAAGATGGCTCGTTAGTGCATTTTACAAATCCTGCAAACCAAATAAGACTCTAGTAGTGTTCAAAAATGCATGTAGGCACTAACACGTTCTCTTCTTTTGCAGATAAGATTAGGCCCGGTGGTGGATAATGTGATACAATATAACAATCACATCGAACGCCTAGATCTGCATATTCCATAAATTACTTTCAAATCCTACCGGGGGACACTATCAGAGATTATATTCGCCAGGTTCTTTGTTGTTAGAGCAAGGGTGCTGAAGGTACTGAGGTTGGCCCTATATTTATTTCACAAAAATGAATGGCTTGTTGATCAGCGCCGGCGGCTGCGTCAGAATGGAAAAGGCTCTGAAAAAGCTGAATTACATTTTGGAACTTCAGATGACAAAGTAATCGGAAGTCATTGTGTCAACCCCATACATGACTTGTCAGTGGTTAATCCCTTTGCAAAACTGATGAGGTTTCGAAACTAGCCTTATGATAACCCACAAGTATAGGGGATCGCACCAGTTTTCGAGGGTAGAGTATTCAACCCAAATTTATTGATTCGACACAAGGGGAGACAAAGAATATTCTCAAGTATTAGCACTTGAGTTGTGAATTCAACCACACCTGAAAGACATAATAACTACAGCAAAATATTTAGTAGCAAAGTAGTATGGAAGTAACGGTAACGGTGGCAAAAGTAACAGTAGCAGTTTTGTAGCAATCGTAACAGTGGCACCGGAAAAGTAACGGAGCAAAGATCAATATGAAACGAACCCGTAGGGAATGGATCAACGATGGATAACTATGTCAGATGGAAGTCATCATGCAACATTTATAACCTAGGGTGACACAGAAGTAGCTCAAATTCATCAATATAATGTAGGCATGTATTCCAAATATAGTCATACGTGCTTATGGAAAAGAACCTGCTTGACTTATTTTGTCCTACCCTCCTGTGGTAGCGGGGTCCTAATGGAAACTAAGGGATATTAAGGCCTCCTTTTAATAGAGAACCGGACCAAAGCATTAGAACTTAGTGAATACATGAACTCCTCAAACTACGGTCATCACCGGGAAGTGTCCCGACTATTGTCACTTCGGGGTTGCCGGATCATAACACGTATTAGGTGACTATAACTTGTGAGATAAGATCAAGAACACAAATATATTCATGAAAACATAATAGGTTCAGATATGAAATCATGGCACTCGGGCCCTAGTGAAAAGCACTAAGCATACCAAAGTCATAGCAACATCAATCTCTGAACATAGTGGATATTAGGGATCAAACCCTAACAGAACTTACTCGATTACATGGTAATTCTCATCCAACCCATCACCGTCCAGCAAGCCTACGATGGGATTACTCATGCACAGAACTAACTCGATTACATGGTAAATCTCATCTCCAACCCATCACCGTCCAGCAAGCCTACGATGGGATTACTCACGCACGATGGTGAGCATCATGAAATTGGTGATGGAGGATGGTTGATGATGACGATGGCGACGATTACCCCTCTCCGGAGCCCAAAACAGACTCCAGATCCGCCCCCGAGGAAGAACAGGAGGTGGCGGCGGCTCCGTATCATAAAACACAATAAATCCTTCTCTTTGATTTTTTTTTCTCCCAGCACGTGAATATATGGAGTTGGAGTTGAGGTCAGTGGACCTTCGTGGGACCCACAAGATAATGGGCGCGCCCACGCGGGTAGGGCGCGCACCCACCCTTGTGGACAGGTGGTGGGTTACCTTCGGTTGATTCTTTCGCCAATATTTTTTATTTATTCCAAAAATATTCTCTTTGAAGTTTCAGGTCATTCCAAGAACTTTTATTTCTGCACAGAAATAACACCATGGCAATTCTGCTGAAAACAATGTTAGTCCAGGTTAGTTCCTTCAAATCATGCAAATTAGAGTCCAAAACAAGGGCAAAAGAGTTTGGAAAAGTAGATACGATGGAGATGTATCAACTCCCCCAAGCTTAATCCATTGCTTGTCCTCAAGCAATTCAGTTGACAAACTCAAAGTGATAAAGAAAAACTTTTACAAACTCTAATTGATCTTGTTTTTGCAAATATGGAAATCCAGCATTCAGGTTTTCAGCAAACATTATGAACTAACCATATTCACAAGAACATTTAGGTCTCACATTTACTCATATCAATGGCACAATCAACTAGTGAGCAATAGTAATAAATCTCGGATGACAACACTTCCTCAAAACAATCATGATATGATATACCAAAATGGTATCTTGCTAGCCCTTTCTGAGACCACAAAACATAAATGCAGAGCACCCCTAAAGATCAAGGACTGACTAGACATTATAATTCACTAGACCATGATGGCGCGCGTTGATGCGCCCGTCCATTTTTTCGATAGAACGATAGAAATGTATGTAAATATGAAGTGACATAAAAGTTTGATACTAAAATATCAAAGGTACAATATGTAGAATGAATGTATATATGTACTTAATAAATATAGTAGTTATGCTAATAACATGAACCCATATAAAGTGGGTAACATTCAAGTCGTAACAACATCACAAAGGAAAAACAATGTTCACCAATACAACTACTTTGCTCATTCTCTGTGGAGAGCATAGCATCGCTAGAAGCACAAATGAGCGAGAAAGCGCATCTAAGTCGGCGTGGTATGGCGAAATGCTAGAGCTATATTCTCGAACTGGTTGACAAATTAGTACAATGACGGTCATGTTGCATGAGTCCTAACATGGTGTTTATGCAATGAAATGTATGCATGGAGCATGCTAACTTAAAAATCTAAAAAGAATGAAAGTTGCAATACATGAATGCATAGTTATACACAATTGGCAGTCCTGTTATCAAGCAACTAATTTTCACCGCTGTATACATTTTTAATTTGTAACTACTAAATGCATGACATTGTAAGCTTAGATTCTGAGTGAATAATTGCCCTTCCTGATTAAAACAAAAAATTTAAGTGAACAAAAAGGTGGATTAGCCTTAACATAAACAGACTCAAAATAGAAAGACACAAAAAGTGATTTTATGAACTAAAACTTAAATAAACTAACCAAACCCGGAATGATTCGATGTTGCAACAAATGATAAATGACCTAAATCAACTACTGTGATATATCACAGAATGGATGGCCATTGATACCTACTTTCCCGTTCCCATACATTTGCAGAGAGACTAAACCAGGTGTGTAGTTTTTCAACTGTATGATACACCCAGTGCTACATCTTGAAAGATTCTGTAAAATACAAAGAAAATGGATGCTGAATAATGTTCGTGGAGCAGTATAACTTACAGGTTTCAGCAAACTTATATAGATTTCGATGACAGCATAATGGCATTCCACGTGTCATCTATAATCCAGCTTAACTTGTATTGCATACGTAAATTATCAATATCTGCACCGGCAATCAAAACAAAAGGCATGTAAAACCAGTGACGCAAAGTAAGATGCATCTATTTTCAAACGAACAATAAGAAGCGCCTAATTGAGCTCTTGGCTTTGCTGATTTTGAGAAGAAACTGCAAATCAGAGAGAAAATAAAAATGATTACCATTTTAACAAATAAAAAATACAGGCCGGTGAATTAGGTGAACACGCAGTGGACAGGGACATCCATGCACGCAACAGAAATCAATGGCTTGGCATCAGCCTGTCCGTATTCTGCTTGTCCCCTGCTGCTTCGGAGGAGATAAAGGATTTATTCACCGAAGAGGGACACAGGAATGCTGTAGTAAAGAAGGAACCAATGTGATGGAAGACATATGAATTCCATTTGGTTTGGTGTTTACCATCACCACCCCCATGGCCCCATCTGCTGTACATGCTTGCTATGTTGCAACTGTCGAAACAAATTTGTCACTTAGAAATTCCATGTAAAGATCCTATTAAATAAATGAGAAGAAATTAGGTGGAGATCCGCACCAAAATTTTGACTCACACATCGGAGTATATAAGATAGCCTGTGTGTTTATTTACAGATCATATTATATCACAACATAAAAAATCCACAAAAAAGCAGATGAAGAAATGCACCTATAACAATGTGAATAATTCAATGCTGATCTAGATATTAGTACATCCTGCATGTTTATTTACAAAGCATAATATTATATCAGAACATCACACACAAAATCAGACACATGCTTTTTTCTTGGATTGCATAGTCAGCAACACAATAGTTTGACCTCTCTTTACTGTTAATCTTGCAAAGTTTCAGGATAGCATCATCAGCAAAATATGGGAAGAAATTCACGGAGGCAGAACAATACACGGATACTAACCTGTCGATTAACCATGGAGATTGACATAATCTCGTACAAGGGAGAAGCCAACCTAGCAGAACCAACTTGAATCTGTCTACACTCGCATTCATTTAGGAATTGGGAGTACAAATAAAATCATGAATAAGAAGAATTATAGAAGTTCAAAGGAGGGAAGACAGGCAAAATGTAGAAGATGAAGCACCAAAGCACCAACCATGGCTGCCGGAGATTGTATTTGCGAAAGTATGGAGTGGGATGGGGAGGAACAACGGGATTGTAGGGATTATATGTGCAGAGGCAAGGAACATAACTGACCTGCATTAGTGCCCATCGGTGAGTCACGCACATCGGTTGCCATTACTTGTAGCAACAATGAATTATTCATCAATCGCCGTCGAGGGGAGTTGAATCGACTATAAGTGACGATTGGCTTTCTCCCTGACCGTTCGTTGGTGTCGCCTGCAAGTAGACCCTATCGCTCTCGCACCGCACCCGAGCAAACGGGGCATCACACATCTAATCGACATGCCCGCCGAGGTCAACGTCACGCGCTGGAGTGCGTCGCTCGACCCGCGAGGTTTCTAGTGCAGAGAGGATGGTTTTGTTTTTCCCTTCCAAAACGATGGCCCAGTTGGCGCAATTAACAGTAGCCTGCCAATTTTGTTACGGGAGCATCGCCCCAGTCCGTTAGGCTCTCTCTGTTCAGCCACCTCAGCCCATGCGGGATTGCGGATAGATCCAACGGCCGATGACAGCTAACACTCCAGATCCGACGGTCGAAAAGGTTGGTGGCCTGAGAAAGCTGGAATAGTGCTTGGTTGTAATGTCTCTAAATGGTAAAGGAGATCCAAGTCACAATCATACTCAATATCAATTAATAAAAATGCATACAAATGACAGAGGTTCTCTTTAACTGGTTCTTTTTATAAGAGGATCATGACTCAGCAATAAAAGTAAATAGATAGGTCCTTCGCAGAGGGAAGCAGGGATTTGCAGAGGTGCCAGAGCTCGAGTTTTTTTTTAAACAGAGCTAAATAATATTTTGAGCAGTATGATTTCATTATGAACATAACAACCAAGAGATCTCGGTATCTTCCATACTAGATACATTATAGGCGGTTCCCAAACAGAATGGTAAAGTTTATACTTCCCCACCACCAACAAGCACACTCCACGGCTGGTCCGAAACAACGGTACAGTCCAACTAGCAACAATGCTGGGGAAGTTTTGTTTGCAATTATATTTTGATTTGATTTTAGCATGGAACTGGGCATCCCGATTACCAGCCATTTTCTCGTGAATGATGAGCGGAGTTCACTGATCATGAGAATACCCCACCTAGCCTGGAAGATACTGACAACCCCTAGTTGCTACATGAGCGATTCGGCATACAAAACAGATTATCATTTGAAGGTTTTTAAGGAAATATGCCCGAGAGGCAATAATAAAGTTGTTATTTATATTTCCTTATATCATGATAAATGTTTATTATTCATGATAGAATTGTATTAACATAAAACTTGATACATGTGTGTATACATAGACAAAACACAGTGTCCCTAGTAAGCCTCTACTAGACTAGCTCGTTAATCAAAGATGGTTAAGTTTCCAAACCATAGACATGTGTTGTCATTTGATGAACGGGATCACCTCATTAGGAGAATGATGTGATGGACAAGACCCATCCGTTAGCTTAGCATAATGATCGTTAAATTTTTTTGCTATTGCTTTCTTCATGACTTATACATATTCCTTTGACTATGAGATTATGCAACTCCCGAATACCGGAGGAACACCTTGTGTGCTATGAAACATCACAGTGTAACTGGGTGATTATAAAGATGCTCTACAAGTGTCTCCGAAGGTGTTTGTTGGGTTGGCATAGATCAAGATTACGATTTGTCACTCCGAGTATCGGAGAGGTATCTCCGGGCCCTCTCGGTAATGCACATCATGATAAGCCTCTCAAGCAATCTGCCTAATGAGTTAGTTACGGGATGATGCATTACAGAATGAGTAAAGAAACTTGCCGGTAATGAGACTTCACTCGGTATGAAGATACCGATGATCAAATCTTGGGCAAGTAACATACCGATGACAAAGGGAATAATGTATGCTGTCATTGCGGTTTGACCGATCAAGATCTTCCTAGAATATGGAGGAACCAATATGAGCATTCAGGTTCTACTATTGGTTATTGATCGGAGATGTGGCTCGGTCATGTCTACATAGTCCGCACGCTTAACATTCGATAATAATTTGTATTTGTTTTGGTGACCGTTGATTGTTTGGAGTTCCGAATGAGATCACGGACATGACGAGGAGTCTCGAGATGGTCGAGAGGTAAAGATTGATATATTGGACGATATTATTCAGACACTGGAATGGTTCCGCAGTGTTTCGGGTATTTATCGGAGTACCGGGAGGTTACTGGAACCCCCCCGGGGGAAATAATGGGCCACATGGGCCATAGGGGAGAGGCAAGGCAGCCTACAAGGGGATAGCGCGCCCCCTCCCCCCATGGGGAGTCCAAATTGGACAAGGGGAGGGGCGCGGCCCCCCTTTCCTTCTCCCTCTACCTCTCCTTCCCCCTTCCCCCCTCCGATAGAAGGAAGGGGGGCCGAATAGGACTAGGAGTCCAAGTGTCACACCCTGATTTTCATGGCACATCACTTACGTCAATAAATCATGCTAAAATGTGGTTTGGCAAAAACTTTTGAGTGTTTTGTCTTTGCTTTGATGGAATGTTTGACTGCTGTTTGCAAGTGCTCTAAAAATCAAATAAATCCTCCAACTTCTATACTTCATATCCTTGATCCAAAACCTTTTCCCAATGATCATGCCATGTGTATAGAGCAATATAGTATTTTCTTACAAAAATAATTTGGCCAAAAAGTATTTTCAAAAATTAGTTTTCCAAAAACCCCTGAATTGAGGTTGGCACTGCAAGTACTTAATTAAGGGCAGTAAAAATCTTTATAAAAATATATTTGACTCCTATTAGATATAGGATACCCAGAAACCACAAAAAATATAATTTTAAAAGTTATTTTCCTATTTTATTTAAAAGCTTTTCCTTAAGGCCAGAAATGGTCTTTAATAGGGCAAAAATTATTTTATTGCTTCAAAAATATTTGACAAAATTTAGGGAAACTCATAGGACATATATTGTCCATATATAAGAGTTTCAACACATGGTCATGTTCAAAATATTGGTCAAATCCCTCAAAAACCCTTTCTGGATATTTCAAGCTTTTGAAATATTTACAAAGGAATTACTCTCCAAAAATTCCAAGAAAATTCTATCATGTCACATATGACATATTTGGTGATCTTGCCAAGTCTCATGTCTTGGAGAACAAGATAAAATCATCAAATACCCTCAAAACCATTTCTGTCCATTTTCAAGTTTGAGCAACTTTACATTGCCAAACATTTCAAAATATTCTCAAACCTTGTGAACATTCTCAAATGGTCTAATTATTCATCTAGACCAAGTGTCACAAGTTGGAGAACAAGTTATATTTATCAAAGTGCCCCAAAACCCTCTCTGACCAGAATCAAATTTGAACAACTCTACATTACCAACTTTCTCTCCTTGATTCCAACTTTTGTGAGAATGATCACATGACCAAATGAGGCCACTACACCAAGTGGTGCATCAAGGAGAATATATTTGCATGGCTAAATCTTGGAAAGCCCATTTCTGTTGATTTCTAGGGTTTACCAAAGTTGCATTGGCAACTTTGCCCAAATGAGCTCAATCTTGGTGGAACATCTTATTTTCTCATGCCATTTGACCCTGTCAAGCCTCATGACAAGGGAAGTCCATTTTCTTGCTCAAACCAACAACAAACACCTTCTGCTATTTTTCCAAAATCATCATTTTGACCACTTCCACTATTCTCCATGAGCTCAACTTGTTACCACAACTCCTCCTAGTCCCCTTGCACGCCCAAGAGCAATGGCAAATCCACACTCAATTATTGGAGGGTAAAACCCCACTTTCCTCTCTCGACAACCCTTTCTCTCTCTCCTCAACCTCTCTCCTCTCCTAGTGGTTCACCAGGCATCCAAGGCCCTCTCCCTTTCTTTACTACTCGCTAGCACTACTAGACACAAGTGGCCGCTACCACTTCCCCTTTTTATGCCATGGCATGCCAAAGCGTGCTCAGAGGCCATGAGTGCTCCCACGACCGTAGCTGCTCTCTGCCTAAGCCACCCGACCACCTCGAGCCTCCCTCGTGCGGTCGAGGTGCCTCAAGGCCCGCAACATGCCACGTGGTCGGCCCTCTCTCTCTCTCCTCCCAAGCCTCCGCTTAGCAAACAGAGGCAGCAGGCGCGCCAATGGTGCGGCTCACACGCTGCACCCGGCCCTTCCCCGCTTCTCTCTCTCCTCTAGCCCTAGACCAACCCCACGAACACCCCAGACACGCCCACGCTGCGCCTCTGGGCCTCCAAAGAACGGCTAGGAGCTCGGGCCAAGACGAGCCACGTGCACCTTGCCCCTCCTCTATTTAAGGTCACCCCGAGCCCCATCTCCACCTCCTTGGCCCTCTCTCCTCCCTGCATTCCCCAACCAACCTACTCCCCTCCTTGTGCACTCCATCCCTCCTAGGTCGGAGCCGAGCCGCCGCCACTCAAACCAGAGGCCTCGCCCTCTCTCTTCCCCGGATAGCTCCGCACCCTCTTGGCACCACCACAAGCCCTCCCTCGCCGCCATTCGTCCCAGAGCATCGCATGCTCGGTCAAGATGGCCGATGGCCTCCTCCGTGGTCGCCGCCGGCCGGTCGCCGCCACGGCTCTCTCGCAAGCGATTCAGACACCGATGGATGCGGCTCATCCTCCCGAAAGCACGCCGGCATGAGCACCGCCGAGGTGGCCCATGCCGCCGGGAGAGCGCCGCCGCCGCCTCGCCTCCTGCCTCGCCTGCTTCGAAAGGGAGGTAGGAGACAGCCTGATCACCGGGCCCCGCTGTCACGACCCGTGGCAGCCCCTTATTTAGTGGAACGGCTTCGCTGAATCCGCTTCGCTGCGGCGGCGTCCCACCGAGCCGCCGACGTGGCCTCCCAAATGGCGGGCGAGTGGCTGGGCTGCACCTAGTGGCGCCTCGCTGCTATGCCTCGCCAAGTGCGCCACCCAGATCCGCCCATTTAGGTAGATCCTCTCCTTTTTCTTTTTCTCAGAATTGCAAAATCCATAGATTATTTATTCTAAGTCCAAAATTGATGATTCTAATTTCTATAAGTTCATAAATTCCTGATCTATCACATGGTGCAATTTGCACATTCTTCCATAAAGATTTTCTTCACAGACAATTATCAAATCCATATTTCCATTTCTGTCATAAACTTTAGAAAATCACAGAAGGCTCAAAATTTATCCAAATGCCATGATTCAAATTCCTAGATGCTTCTAAGTTCCTAACTTAGTTTATGAACATTTTTCTTAATACTTTCTGTACCACATAAATTATTGAGCCATTTCTTCATATTTGTCAACTTTGCAAATTCATAGGAAATTCCTTTGAGCTCCAAATCTAGTGAAACCAACTCCTAGATGCTTCTAAAATCATCCTTTGTTAAATGGGTGCCTTTGCTCATTTTTCAAAAATATATTTCTGTACACTTCTTGCAAATCCATAAACCCCTTGATCCCACCATATCAAAATGTTCAGAGATATCCATTCATCGAATCCCAATGAAACCACTTTGGTCATCCCTCATATGACCAGAAGTATCCTAGAAAAGTCCAACTCATATTTTTAGAGCACTTTTATTTCCTGCCTTGTTGTGTTGCTTATTATGGCTGCTTTCGACGATAGTGGACAAAGTAGACGAAATGCTCGGAGTTGGACCAGAGATATTTGAAGACCTCGAAGACTTTGTTGGAACAGGCAAGCAGCCCTTTGGCCATATAGCTCGTTATTATTTTTGCATCGGAATCATGATGAGATGGTGAACCACGTGTTTTGGTTGCCTCGGTTACTTCCTCGTTGATACTTGCATTGTGCATTGCCCTACCTTCTTATGAGGGTTATGCCGGTGGGAGTAGATAGGATGCTGAAGTAGATGCTACGCAAAAGGGATGGGTATATGCATGGTGATGGAGACAAAGTATTTTTTTTCAAAGGACTTTTTGAAAACCCCGTCGGGTGCCACTTATGCCCGAGGGAGATGATGAGATGGGTAACCACTTGATGACGAAGTGGTGTACCGAGGCAAGTGTGTGTTGTTTTCGAAAACGGATTAGATTTAAGATTTGATGACTGTCCCAACCTTACATGCGCAACCACTCTACCCTTATATGGGAAAGGGCATTATTGATTACCTAGGCCGATACTAGCTTGGGGACCATTATTAGTGACGGGAGAGTTGGTGCTCTCTCTCGATGGGGTCGTGCTGTAGGGCGGCCATGACTGTTTTCACAGGCACCGGACACATCGCTGGTACCCGTGCTGCTGGTATGTGATAATTATGGGAGCAAGGCTCCACTAAAGTGTGATGTGAAATGTTGGGCACGGGGTTATCGCTGAATCGAGTGGACTCCATGTTAGTGTCGTCTAGGAAAGGTAGTGATCGGGTGCTTACCCCGGGTACTTAAGGTATCGCGGGTCGTGGATGACACAGAAGTTCCCCGGATCTTGTGGGTAAAGTGTGCAACCTCTGCAGAGTGTAATACTATTCGAATAGCCGTGTCCACGGACAAGGACGGTTGGGCGGTGCTGCTTAAACTATGTCCAGAGTTTTCAACCGTATGTGTGCGAGCTGATAAAACTACCTGGGTGAAGTCAAAGAACTTGAAATGATTGAGCTGGGTTGGTGCCCACTCTATTGATGTTAGATGGGTTGGTGCCCACTCTATTTATGTTGATATCTGTAACCTGTCCTCATGGTTACTTGAATCCTCTTGATGCATGCTATGCAAGATGTTGAACATGTCATTGCACTCAAAACTAGCTTTCTGCAAAATTTACCTATATCATGCTTTGTTGTATCTTGAACCAAAACATGGATTGCTTGTGAGTACATTGAAAGTACTCATTGGCTTGCCACTGGTTATTTTATTGGCCAGGCTTGAAAGAACAAGATATGATGAAGAATACTTCAATGACTAACATGCGAGCTAGGACGCTTCCCTACCGTAATGCCCAGAGGGTTAAGGCGGATGGCATGGGTCCAAGTTATCGACGAAGATTTCATTGCAACGTTATACTCAAGACTCGGCCCATAATGGTCCTACTTGTGTAATACGGTATGTATGGATGTAAGACTCTTGTTATTCAGCTTCAGGTGTTCAGTGAGCATTGATCTCGGATCATCAGACACCGCATTCGTGATCACGACTTATGAGTCGGGGTCCCCACACCAAGTGGGTTTCCCCCCACATGGCACGCCCCCTATGCCAGGCTCCTCCCTCTCCTCATTTATATACAAGAGCGGGGGGCACCTCTTGACACATCAATATTTTCTTAGTCGTGCATGGTGCCCCCCTCCACCGTTTACTTCTCCGTTCATATTGTCGTAGTGCTTAGGCGAAACCCTGCGCGGATCACTTCACCATCACCGTCATTACGCCATCGTGCTAACGAAACTCTCCCTCGACACTCTACTAGATCAAGAGTTCCGGGGATGTCATCGAGTTGAACGTGTGCTAAACTCGAAGGTGTTGTACGTTCGGTACTTGATCGGTTGGATTGCGAAGACGTTCGACTACATCAACCGCGTTAAACTAACGCATCCACTTTCGGTCTACGAGGTACGTGGACACACTCTCCCCCTCTTGTTGCTATGCATCTCCTAGATCGATCTTGCGTGATCGTAGGAAATTTTTTGGAATTGCATGCTAGATTCCCCATCAGTGGCATCCGAGCCAGGTCTATGCGTAGATCATATGCATGAGTAGAACACAAAGTGTCAGGGTACAGAAGTAGGGGCTCTACTTAGCACCCCTTTACTTGTGCACGGGCAGTCAGAGCCGCACCTGTGGCCACACTTGACAGTGCAAGGGAGGGAAGCCGAAGCCACGAGACAATTAAGCAACACCAAGGCAATGACACGAAGAGCAAGAGGGCGAGGTTGACTCCCCCGGCAAGACCCTTGCCGAAGCGACCTCCACGGCCCCAGCAAGGGCCTTGCCGGGCCAACTTGCCCAACACCAGCAGAGCATGCCACTCTTGAGCCCGAGGTTTCCAACATCGTCAACAACATTGGAACCAAAGATCGGGAGGCACCTCCATGGTGGCATGCCGATCTTTGTGAAGATCATTCACACACAATATCAAATGAGGACCAGAAGACGAGACCTCCGGCAACATCCTTGCCGGGGACGACCGCGATGCCACGGCCCCGACAAGACCCTTGCTGAAGACATTAGTGGGGCCGCGGCCAGGCCCACGCGCACCAAGACCCCACCATCGTTCCCATGCAGCTGCCAGCCCAGCCAGCCAGGTGGACACATGCGTGGCGACGTGCGGTCCCGAGGCCAACTAAGTAAGCACCTATGTGGAGGCATGCAGATCTTCATGGAGACACCTCCACCGCGCCAGCCCAATAGCCTGCCAGCCTACCTGGCGTTGCCCACCTCGCTGGCCTAGACGCGTGTCGAAGCAGGGCGAGGCCGCGATAAAGCGAGGGGACACCTCAGGGGCGCATTTAATGCGTCTTGTCCCGTAATAACAAGCAATAAGCTTGTACACTCTACCCTTTCCACCTCCTGTGTGCCACTGTGGCGCCTCCTTGGACTATAAAAGGAGGCCCGAGGCGCACTGGAGGGGAATTCAGCACTTTGAGCAAGTCACGCTCGATAGCTAGCTCAAGAACACAGAAATACACAACAAAGGAGGACTAGGGTATTACGCGACCTTCGCGGCCCAAACCTAGGTAAACGAACTTTGTGCTGGCTCTTAGACCTGCTCTTCTCATAACCTCGTGCCCGCCGACCACGTAGGGATCCCGTTGATCCCATAGGTGTCGTTCTCACCGACATCTTTGGCGCGCCAGGTAAGGGGCGCAGTCGTGAGAATGTGGTCTAGCAACTAGTCTAGCAGCTCTTCATTGCCATGGTCTCCAAGGAAGAAGGCGATCCAACGGGTGGCATCACTTGCGAGTACAGTGAGCGCGCGCGCAACGACAGAAAAGCTAAGTCACACAAAAACTTTGAGCAATTCTTTCTATATAAGGTTATTCTCCTTGGAGATCTTTCCCTTTGTATACGAAACCTGCATGCAATGGGGCCCTTCCACTACTGGCAACGCCTTCGTTCTGTTTCGAGTCTGCTCAACAGTTTGAGCGGCTGTGTCGACAACGGCAGGGTAGCCTTCCACTATTGGCAACACTCTCGTTCTGTCCTGAGTCCGCTCGATAGCTCGAGCGGCCGCGCTGAGAACGGCAAGGTGGTTCGCCTGGCCGCACGCACACGCGGCAGGCTATTGGGGATCCATCCTCGAGGTGCCGCGGCATGGGTTTACGTGCCGGCAAGCCTGCCCAATTACGTAGGGTGGACATACAAGGAAAGATCGAATTGGAAAATAACATGCATCGTTTGAAAAGTACTACAGGGTTATATTACATCAATTATTGCTGTGGTTCTAACTAAAGATATGAATTGTCTTGGTCGTGAACCTGCAGCGGCAACAAGAAACGGGGTGCCTAGTCCCGACGCTGGCCTTCGATCCTCTTGATCCCGTCAACGCGACTGATGATGGGCTTGATAGGCTCCTTGAGCGGCGCGAGGTCCACATCCTCCGGGAAGCTCTCTAGCGCGGCTTCGAAGTCGAGGGTGGGGTACCAGTATGCCAACTTGGTGAGGACCTTGGTTAGGGCACCTCGGCAAACCTGCCGGGCCTCATTGGCCAGAGAGCTCGCTCTGTTAGAGCGAAACTGCTCTAAGGCTCCAAGAACGCCCTCGAAGAATATGGTCAGCCTGGCATTAGGGCTCACATTCGGCTCTGGGGTGTACCTCACATCCGACATCCCCATATCAGCCAGCTTCTCAGTGATCCTATTGGTGACATCGGCGAGGCGACTGATCCAGAGGTTTTTGCCCCTCACGAAATCCTCGTGATTGGCGGCATCGTTCTTCGGCAGCTGCCTCTCCGTCTCCAAGCTCTTGTTCAGGGTCCCCTCCAGGGCCTTGGCCTCTAAATGCATCCCCTCAAGACCCTCCGGCTTCAGCTTCAAGTCCTGGATGGAGCCGTTGGCATGAGTGAGCAGCTCGGCCTTGTTGAAGACTGTGATCTGCGCCTCCGTCAAGGCGCAGTTGACCATATCCTTCTCCTTCGCCAGCTGCTCGGCCCTGTTCTTCAGGCCGTCCCGGTCCGCCTCCATCTCCCTTACCTTGTCACCATGGGCCAGGGCTGTGCATCCTTGTGCTTCTGCTCCAGCTCCCGGGTACGCTGCGCGACGAGCTCCTCGACCTCCTCGTCCTTGCCGCGGAGTGTGGTGGCAAGTGCCGCCTCACGAGCGACGAGGTCCTCCTCCTGGGAGTTCAGCTCGGCCTGGCGCTGGGACCGGGTGGCCTCGGCCTGGGCGACCTCTTCGCTCGCCGCCTCCTGCTCTTTCTCGATGTCGGCCAACTTCAGGAGGAGCTCCTACTGGCGCTCGGCCAGCTGGTCTTGGTCAGCCTTCAGCTCCTCGTCGGACTAGCGGAACCAGGCCTGCGCCTCGGCGACGCGCTCCTTGAGGTTCGCCTCCGCCTTGCCTACCACCACCTCCCTGGACTTCGCCTTGTCCATATGGGCGCGATGGAGCGCCTGGAGCTTCAAGAAGCTGGCGCCCGTAGCCCGGAGAAGCTGCTCATCCTGGGTGCCGCCGCCACTGGCGCTCGGTTCATCAACAACCTCGAGCCCGGCGGCAGCGAGCACCTCGTCCTCGAACACCTCCCCCTCGGCTGGCGCCCTGGTTCCCGCCGTTCCTAGAAGGTGGACGAATAGGTCGTCGCCCACCCTCAGGTACTTGCTCGAGCCAGAGGCCGCGGGGGAAGAGGGTTCATCGTCAACTACCTTCTCCTCAGTGGCGGCCTTGCCGGGCTCCCCGGCAGGCCCCTTGCAACCCCTCTCGCGGCGCCTTGCCAGCCTCCCCCCGGTCCCTCGCCGGCCTCCTCGGCAAGACTTTGCTACCTCCTCAGCTGACAGCCTTGCCGCTCTCTTCGGCAGACCCCTTGGCGGCGTCCTCAGCGGCGGTCTCGGCGGCCTCCTCGGCAGCAATCTTGTCGAACTCGGCATTGGCGTCCTTGGCGACCTCCGTGATGACGGTGTCGACGTCCTCCTGGCACGCCAAGGGAGGATCTAGATGCCGGAAAGGAGAATGAGGCAAGGCCAAGATCAAGGCTCGAAAAAGAAAGAAAGAAAAGCAGGAACAGAAAGCGGGTGACTTACCCATGCCAGCCTCAGAAGAAGTGGCCCCCTCCTCGTCGACATCCGTTGCCGGGACGGAGCCACCACTGCCCAAGTCTACCTCCTCCTCCTCCGCGCGCATGGGCTCGGCGCTTGGTGCCCTTGCCGGGACGCCCCTCGGGGCGGTGTGGTCGATGGGGGCGGCATGTTGGGGGTGGCCCTCATCGGCTCCTCCTGCTGCTGTTCTCCTCCTGTAGCCACGGCAAGGTCAGCACCAAGAAGTTGTACCCCAACACATGCTGAGGGGGAGTGGACGATGAACGCATGCTAAGGGCTGAGCCCGGGGCTGCGCTGGGGGCTGTTGTCTGGGCTAATCTCCACCACCGGCGTGCGCGACGCGCCCGTTGTAGGATGCTTGCCCGCCAACACCCTGACCCTTTTCGCCACCCTCTGGGCCAGCGTCTCCATGTCCCTGAAAAGATAAAAATGAGTCACAAGAAGCAGCGTGGTCTAAATAAGCGGAGGTGAAGAAGGGCAGACACTTACTCATCCTCCGACTCCTCTCCTGCCGTCTTCGTCCTCCTCTTTGGGCTGATGGACCCGACATTAAAGACGACCCCCGTGTCGATGTCTGCGGGAGGAGGAGAGGGGGATGGAGTTCGGAAATGCTTGGACTAAGAAGAAGCAGTCGCTTTCTTCTTCGCCACCACGGTCTTCACCGCCGCGGCTCTCGTCTGGCGCACGGGCTCCCCTTGGGCCCCTTACTGTGGCTCAGTCCTTTTGGGCCGGACCGGCTCGTCGGAGCTGGCCCGCCGTAGGACATGCCCTCTTCACGTAGCCGGAGGATCGTCAGCCTCGGGCTCTCCCTCGGTCGACTCCTCGACCACATCCTCGAGGAGAGGGGCCTCGGTGTTGGCACCGTTGGCCTTCTTGGAAGCCCCCGCCCATTCGGAGAGCTCCCTCTGCTCCGCGGCCGCACCGTCCTCGTCCTCCATGCCGCCAGCACTGCCGGCCTCCATGGTGAGCTGCGCCTCTGCCACACTGGCGGCGATGTAATTAATCCCCACCTGGGTGGTGTCCGCGATGAGCAGCGGCTCGTCACGCTCGAAGCCCTCCAACAAGTTGTCGAAGAACTCCTGCACGTCGCATGCCAGGGGCTCGACCCAGGATGGGTCGAGGCCGTGCGCGTTGAAGACCGGCATCATCTCGAGAATGGCGGCCTGGCACGTGTTGTTGCTCAATGGAAACACGCCCGGCGGCCACCCAAATAAGGGCCCCTTGATGACCTTGCTGGCATTCGCGGCCCTGCCGGTCCTCTCCACCCTGCGGTCGGCGAACACGTCGAGCTGGAAGAGCCTCTAGCAGTAATGGGCATGTCCCATCACCGTGAAGTTGTGCTTCAGGCCATGGTGAAGCCTCATAATGTCGGCCGCGTTCCTAAAGTCCCACGCCGGCCTCCCCTTGTTGTGTAGCGGGGCGATTCGACGGTGGATGAAGTCCGCCCAGATCATATGAAGGGTGAGCCCGGCCGTGGTGAGGTGGTGGATCCTGGCGATGGCGATTGAGATCTTCGCGTCGTTAGCATCGACATCGCTCCAGTCCTCGCCGTGAAGCGGCGGGCTCCGGCGAACCCGGCGGAACTCCGGTGGATTCTTCTCCTCGATCCAGCACCACCAGCCCCGCCCCTCCTCCCACCTCCCCTTGTGGGCACCCTCCAGATACGTGCCTCTCCCCCGGACCCTCGGGATCCTAGAGATGCTTCCGGAGAGGGCACCTGAGGGAGTCCTGGACTAGGGGGTGTCCGGACAGCCGGACTATCGTCATCGGCCGGACTCCAAGACTATGAAGATACAAGATTGAAGACTTCGTCCCATGTCCGGATGGGACTTTCCTTGGCGTGGAAGGCAAGCTTGGCGATACGGATATATAGATCTCCTACCATTGTAACCGACTCTGTGTAACCCTAGCCCTCTCCGGTGTCTATATAAACTGGAGAGTTTTAGTCCGTAGGAAGAACAACCATTACAACAATCATACCATAGGCTAGCTTCTAGGGTTTAGCCTCCTTGATCTCTTGGTAGATCCACTCTTGTACTACCCATATCATCAATATTAATCAAACAGGAGTAGGGTTTTACCTCCATCGAGAGGGCCCGAACCTGGGTAAAAACATCATGTCCCTTGTCTCCTGTTACCATCCGCCTAGACGCACAGTTCGGGACCCCCTACCCGAGATCCGCCGGTTTTGACGCCGACATTGGTGCTTTCATTGAGAGTTCCTCTGTGCCATCACCGATAGGAAGGATGCCTCTCCCGGTCTTGAAAGACGGTATCTTCGCCAAAGGAGCCTTGGCCACCGGCCAAACTATCCGACTGGGTGGTTTTCTCATGACCGCCTGTTCGGCCACCGCTTCGACGATGACCTCTCGAGTCATCAAAAGCAATCTTCACGTTAACTCGGAATTCGCCGAGCAGCTGGATCCAATAGAGCTCTCGTCCAGAACGAACTCTTGATCGCACGCTGCCCCGGGAGTCGCTACATGACTACAATCAGATTGGGCTTAAAACCGATCCGAGAGATTAACTCTCAGTTACCCACCACGCTATGTGGTAGAGGAACAACGCGCGACTCTTCTCCCAGTATTGAAAACTAGTCATGTCCGGGCTCCCGAACCCTCCATGCCGGATTCCTCGGAGGATGGACTTCGATCAAGCTAATCGAACCTAAATTCAGCATCGCGACCGACTCGTTGGACAACGTCCGCAATCCAAGCTTCCAAATTGGAAACTTCGCACTTGAGCCTCGAGATGGGTAGGGTTCCGCACTAATTCCACCCACCCACCAAGACATATGCGACCTATCTCAAATCCGCAAGAGCCCGCTGAAACAAGACATCATTATCGGGCGATTCCTCCGGTTATGGACAGGATAAAGGACTCGCCGAGAGGAAAACGCAATTTCAATTTTCTGCAATAATTGCACGGATTTAGGAATCTTGAACGCCGCGGTCGCCGTGAAATTACACGCCACGACCAAGCGTCCATAGTACTGAAAATCTTGGCGATGGAGAGTTTCCGGAAAACCGAAACTAAGTTTTGGGACAATCCGGCCCCGAATACAACACTAGTCCGTAACAAAAGGGTGCATCACACTCAGACACCAGGTACAAAATCCAAAAAGCAAAAACCCCATAAAGGGCACGGAACCGTACTCGAGGGATGGCTTAGCGGACCCTGTAAAATTCACAGTACAAAAGGCGCCACCCCAACACATAGCCTTCGAGCATGTTGGATACTGCGGCAGGTGGCCAAAAGTGGTGAGGAGCTTCTAGCCCCGGAAAACCACTCTAACAGTACCAGTATGGTGTCAACAGTCTTCGAGACTTTTGCATCAAATAATATGCGAAAACAAACAATCTGCAGCCTTGCCAAAGTCTACCAAGTAGCAACAGCAAATCCATGGAGCGGCACGGCCATCACCTTCAACGCCAGCGATGAACCTAAATTCCGAACAGCCCGAGCACCAGCCGCATTGGTCCTCAGTCCAATAGTGGACGGCTTTCGTCTTAGCAAGGTACTCATGGATGGCGGCAGCGGACTAAACCTCATCTATGAGGAAACTCTTCAAAAAATGGAAATAGACTGGAGCCGCATTGAGTGAAGCAGCACAACCTTTAGAGGAATAATCCCTAGCCGCGAAGCGCGCTGCACAGGAAAAATCACACTTGATGTGATGTTCGCTCATGGACAATTACAGTCCGAAGAGGTCACGCTCAAGTGGCCCCATTCAGCGATGGATATCACGCTATATTAGGACGAGAGGCATACACAATTTTTCAAGCCATACCCCATTACGGGTACATGAAGCTTAAGATGCCTGGGCCCGGCGGAATAATCACTCTCGTTAGTGATCCGTACATAGCACTCCGCGCCAAAAACAAGACAGCCACATTAGCCCTGGAGGCACTATCCGAAGCCCTAGCGGCGGAGGAACTCACTGCACTGCGCTCTACGGTGAATAGGGACGTTGTGATACTCGATAAGAGATCCAAGTCCACCTCCTTTAAACCAGCGGATGAAATAGTCAAATTCTAGGTCCATCCAATGCACCCAACAAAGACGGCCTCCATCGGGCACAAATGAACCACGATGTAGATGCCGATCGCGAGAATTCCTTCGAAAATTGGGACATCTTTGCTCGACACCCTTCGATATGCCAGAATCCCACGCAGATTGGCGAACATAGCCTAAACATCCTAAAGGATTCAAGCTACCAAACAGGCTCTTGGCGATTTTGAACCCAAAAGACAGGCAATGGGAGCAGAGCTAGCCAAACTACTAGAAGCCGGATTCATCAGAGACATCAAACATCCGGACTGGCTAGCAAACCTGGTAATGGTACCAAAGAAGGACAAATCCTAGCGCCTATGCGTCGATTTTAAAGACCTCAACAAGGCCTGCCCAAAGGATCCCTTCCCCCTTCCCCGCATCGACCAAATAATCGATGCTACTGCAGGACACGATTCCTTGTGCTTCCTTGACGCATACTCCGGCTACCATCAAATCAAGATGGCGGAGGCGGACCAAGCCGCAACGGCATTCATTACTCCATATGGACCATTCTGCTTCAACACGATGCCTTTCGGACTCAAAAACGCCAAGCGCAACATATCATCGCATGATTCGTACATGTCCGCTACCCAGATCGTAAAAAACAGAGGCATACGAGACGACGTAGTCGCCAAAACCAAACACGCGTTGAGACTCTAGTAGACGATTTGAGGCTCACATTCGACAACCTCCGAGCATATGACATTAAGGTGAATCCGAAAAAATGCGTGCATACCAGCCGGAAAGCTTCGGGCTTCATTGTATCCGTAGAGGAATTGAAGCAAACCCAGCCAAGATCCGAGCTCACACACGCTGGATATTCCAAAAGACCTCAAAGAAATACAAAATTGATCGATGCGTATGCTCAAAGCCGCTTTATCTCCCGTTTGAGAGAAAAGGCATTGCCCCTCTATCGCCTCCTCCGGCGCACCGAACACTTCGAGTGGACGGATGCTGCCACTGCCGGAATCGAAGAAATGTTGTTATACATCGCGGCAACACATCCAGTTGTAAGCGCGGTACTCGTCGTCGAACGAGAAACAGAAGGGCATAAATTTCCTCTTCAAAAACTAGTGTACTACATATCCACTGTCTTAACTCTCTGCAAGTCCCGTTACCCGCACTATCAAAAGATAGCGTATGCGGTGTTCACGGCATCCCGGAAGCTCCGACACTACTTTCAAGAGTGTTCGATAATAGTGGCCTTCGAAGTGCCCTCAACGACATTATAAACAACACGCGACGCGACGGGGATTGCAAATGGGCCATTGAGCTCTTACCATTCGATATAACTTACAAACCTAGGTGAGCTATAAAGTCGCGAAGTCTTGGCTGACTTCGTCATGCTGAATGGATCAAGCGAACTCCCTAAAGAGTACGGCGCATACTCCAATTGGATTATGCATTTCTACGGCTCCAAAATGTTGGCCGGCTTGGGGGTTGGCGTCGTATTGACATCCCCAACTGGGGACACAGTCCAATACATACTTCAGATAATGTACACGGACTCCAACAATGCAGCCGAATAGGAGGCCCTCCTACATGGCCTTCGGATGGCAATCTCCATGGGCATTCAACGCCTAGAGGTGCGCGGGGATTCAAACCTTGCAATATCCCAAGTAAATGGAGACTTTGACCCCAAGGATTCGAAAATGGCAGCCTATCGTAACGCTGTCCTAAAAATGTCAACTCGGTTCGAAGGACTCGAATTCCACCACGTAGCCCGAGATAATAACCAAGCAGCCGATGTATTGGCACGCATCGGCGCGAAACGCGACGCTGTCCCTCCAAACATCTTCCTGCCATCCGTACTATGGGAAGAGGAGTCCGGAAATAACAACCCGGAAGCAGCCGCACCACCCAACACAGAACAATCTGACATAATCGGCGACTCAGCTGATGAAATAACACCTTCAAATTTCACGAAATAATGGCAGTAATCGCCTCAGGATGAGCCATTCCTAGCCTACTTACTTAGGCAGGAACTTCCCGAAGACCAAAATGAGGCCCGCTGCATAGTTCGATGATCTAAAGCCTACAAGGTCCACGAGGGAGAACTCTATAAGAAAAGCACAACCGGAGTCCTTCAAAGGTGTATCTTCGAAGAGGAAGGGCGAAACCTTCTGGAGGAAATTCATGCCGGGCTAGGCGGACACCACGTCGCAGCTCGGGCTCTTGTAGGCAAGGCATTCCGCACAGGATTTTATTGGCCGACGGCCCGGGCAGATGCTCAGGACTTAGTCCAAAGATGTGTCGGTTGTCAGCTCTTTTCTAATCAGAGCCATATGCCACCCACCGCCCTCAAAACTATACCCATCACCTGGCCGTTCGCAGTATGGGGGCTTGACATGGTTGGACCCCTTAAAGGGGATACCCACAAGCAAAAGTACCTATTGGTCATGGTGGACAAATTCACCAAATGGATAGAGGCCAAGCCAGTTAAAACGGCAGAGTCCGGACCAGTGATAGACTTCATATCCGGGGTAGTACACCATTATGGCGCCCCCCATAGCATCATTACCGATAACGGCACGAACTTCACAGCCGACGAGGTTAAATTATGGTGCAAAAATATGGGCATTAAGCTCGATTACGCTTCAGTCTATCATCCTCAAACCAACGGTCAAGTGGAACGAGCAAATGGTATAACAATGAGCGGCATCAAACCCGCATTAGTGCGGTCCTCACGAAATCTAACACGACCGGTAGAGGAGCTTGACTCAGACTGGGGCTGCGAACAACGCCCAACCGTATTTACCGGATTCACACCATTTTTCATGGTATACGGCGCAGAGGCAATTTTGCCTCTCGACATCATTCATGACTCACCGAGGCGATGTACGAAGAAAGAGAAGCCGAGCTGGATCGGTAGGACAGCTTGGACGATTGAGGAAGAACGCGATGTGGCAAGGCCCGTTCCGCATTCTATCAGCAGCAGGCTAGAAGATATCAAAGCAGAGAAGTACGGGCTAAAACCTACAACGCTGGCGAACTAGTTCTACGCCTGCCGGACAAGAAAAAGGACAAACTCAAGCCCAAATGGGAGGGTTCCTTCATCATCGACCAAGTCCTGACCGGCGGAGCATACCGTCTATGTCGGTGTACTAAAGTAGGGGTACCTTTGTATCCCGAACTTGTGCATGGGCAGTCGCAGCGTCCCGCGGCAAGGCTTGCCGGGTGTCCGCCAAGATCCTCCGCTACTCCTATTGATGCCATTCAAGAACAAAGTGTTTAACTAAGAAGACAAGATCCCGGCAAGAGGAGCTTGCCGGGAAGGGCAAGGCCCCGGCAAGAGGAGCTTGCCGGGAGGACCAGCCAAGAAACTTGCCGCGACGCATCGCGCGTCCCGGCAAGACCCGGCGAACGACAAGCTTTCGGATGCGACAAGATAAACGGCTGCGGCACGGCGCTTGCCGTGGCGAAGCCACCACTCTGCACCCACGCTCCAGCGCATCCGACGACGTGTCGCCGCAAGATCGCTCTGTGCACGGGCGGTAGTCAGGCAGCCAAGCGGTGCGAGGTGGCAAATGGAGATGACGAGAAGGCCATCGTGGCGATCGGTGGCGCCTCTAACGGTCGCTTCCAAAGATCGTTTACGACCGGACGGGCATTAAATGCCCTTGTCCCCTGTCGTCAGAGTTAGGTAGGGGGCACTGTGGATAGCGGTTGTACCTACGCCTCTTTTTACATTTCTACCCTTGTCTACATTGCCACCTGTCGGTGACCCCTTTAGCCTATAAAAGGAGGCCCATGCGCATGTAGAAGGGGTTCGACTCATTCGAAACTATACACACCCACGCTCTTGAGCAAGAACAGAATAGAAACACAAAGCAGCAGTAGGAGTTTTATCTCTCCGGAGAGCTCCGGTGGGTAAAATCCTCGCGTTTCGCCGATCCGCTCTTCAGGCGCCATCCGCTTCCTCGCCGGACCGAGAAGGGGCCCCTTCCCCATAGGTGCTCGTTTCCCACGACATCTTTGGCGCGCCAGGTAGGGGGCATCGAGGTTGCGCGAACCTGATCCGGTGTTCGTGCGCGCTACATCATCATCTTCATCGACATGCCGCCGAAGAAGAAGGCTTCGGAGGTGGTTGGTCCGTCTGCGTCGATCCCACCGCCATAGGAGCAAACGGGCGGTGGGGTAGACGCCGGCGGAGGAACGGGCACCGACGGGGGGACTCACATCGTCACCAGATCCAAGGACAAGGCCCCGCAAACTTTGGCGTCCGTGCATGCACCGCGCCCCTCTTAGGAGGCGCGGGATCGACAACGCCATGGTGCTCCTAGCACCGTGCTCGCGTTAGAGCAAGGCCAAGCTGGTGGATCGCAGGACGGTCAAGGCCAACATACACGCCAACATGTTGGTGCGAAGCGCCGCACGGCCGCTCGGGCGAGATGTTGCTCCTTCTAACACTGCGAAGTTTGAGCATATCCCGCCTCGCCGCTCGCCCCGCCGAAAAACCCTGAAAAGCGCTGGCCCAAGCCCAATCACATTAGACTACCCTCCAGCGCGGACAAGATCGACGATCGGAGGATCACCATCCGAGCCTCATCGGCTTCGCTTAACGGTGACAAGCCCCGCAACTAAGCACGCGAAGCGCGCAAGACGCCCAGGCGCAAGCCGGTGGCGACAAGACTGGTGGGGGTGCCACCACCGTGCACTCCCCGCCCCGAAGGCCAAGATCGCCGACTCGCCGGGCTAACCTCGACACCGACTCCACTACATCGTCGGACCCGCGAGCTCGCTGCGATCAACGCCAAGTTCTCCAAGAACGACGACAAGAAGACGCTCGTACTCGCATTGAGCGTCAAAGAGAAGCGCGGTCACGACCGGTCAAGGCCGGGCCCATCGTTGATATGCATGCGCCAGGAACCAGCGACTTGCAGACGCTGTAGGTTGCCCTGCATTCACTCGTGAGCTGCGGCAGTCCAAAGGGCTCAAGACCAAGAACTTCGCCGATGTACCGAGAAGTACGATGGCACGATACATCTGTCGAGTTCTCGGCGTCCTACACCATCGCGTGCAAAGCGTCGCGGGCGTGACGAGAAGATCCTCGCCAACTACTTCCGGTGCTCAAGCCAACGCCGATCTTGGCTCATGCACTTGCCGGACAACTCCATCTCCTCATGGGCGGATCTGTGCCATCACGGTTTGTCGGCGCTTTCACAGCGCCACAAGCCCCATGCAGAAAGCGATCTTCATCTGCCGCCGTAAGGAAGGAGAACCCTCACGCAAGTTCATACAGAGATTCAGCCAGTGCAAAGCAACATCCTAGACGCCCACCTCGCATGGTTATCAAGACGTTTCCACCGTAACGTGCGTAATCGCAGGATGAGGGAGGAGATGGCGATGTGCTAGATTAGAGATGCCAGCGAGCTATATGCTCTGGCCGACAAGTGTGCACGTGCAGAAGAGGGGAGGAAACTCCCCGGAGAGAACGCAGGAGCAGAAGGATCTGACAGTGAGGATGCCGCTCCGGCAAAGAAGAACCGGAGGCGGAATAACAGAAAGAGGAAAGCTAAGGATGTGCTAGTTGTCGAGCAGTCCGGCAACGGAGGTGGAGCCGAGAAGGCCAAAGCTGGTAACTCCGGCGAGGCTGTGGTGGCCGCCGACACGCAGGACGGCTCCGGCAATGTAATAGCCTGGCTTATTAGGGATGATAGACTACTCATATCAATAAGGAATTCCTTCTTTTCCGGGATCCCATTCGGACAGAACTCCAAAGTTAAGCATGCTCAGCTTGGAGTAGTTTCAGGATGGGTGACCGACCGAAGTTGCCCCGGTGCGCACGAGTGAGGACAAAGTGCGCAGAAAAAGACTAGTATTGATCGTGGGGCCGCCTAGATCCTCGTCAGAGTAACGACCACCGGCGGGTGTGTCCGGGCGCTAAGTTGGTATCGAGCCGACCGCGTTACACGGATGGTTGCGACAGGTGCGCGGTCATGTTGTTCATGACGCTTTGTGACCCTTCGCGTGGCACCCATATGGCACATGTACCGGACTGGATGCACGACGATTGTGCCAAGAGGGAACGCTCTGTGGCCCGACGAGGACATCGGTTCCTCCGAGTGTGGGTGTATGTAATAGCTCGGCTTATTAGGGATGATAGACTACTCATATCAATAAGGAATTCCTTCTTTCCCGGGATCCCATTCGACAGAACTCCAAAGTTAAGCGTGCTCGGCTTGGAGTAGTTTCAGATGGGTGACCGATCGAAGTTGCTCCCGCGTGCGCACGAGTGAGGACAAAGTGCGCAGAAAAGACTAGTATTGATCTCAGGGGCCAGCCTAGATCCGTCGAGAGTAACGACCATCGGCGGTGTGTCCGGGCGTTACAGTAAGCGATCTTGCGAAGATCCACCGCACCAAGGGCCATGATCTCCAGGCCTGCAAGAAGGTTGAGCAGCTTGTTGAGCTGCAGAAAGCTGAATACGAGCGGCGCGACAAGGAGAAGGCCCAAGAAGGTGGAGGAGGATCCGACAAGAAGCATCCCGCCCGGGGAGGGCGCCGCGGCAAGGCTAAGCAGCGGCAAGGAGACAGGCCTCCCCGCGGCCGTGACAAAGACGAAGACAAAGACGAAGATGATGAGATGGATGAGGATGAGACCGACGAGCAGGAGTTTCAGAAAGCGACAGAGGTTTTGTGCGTCGACGGCGGTGCTTCTCGATACCTCGCACCGCCACTCAAACAAGGGTGCGGAAGTTAATGCAGCAGTAACCGTCCGCTGAATCGCGCAAGCCTCGGCGGTTCAAGACGCCCATCATCTTTGATGTTGAGGATCACCCTGATCGCATAACTGCGGTCGGGTGCTTGCCGATGTTGGTTTCGCCAACTATCCGCAACCTCAAGGTCACAAAGATGCTGGTTGACGGCGTGGCCGGCTTGAATCTGATCTCTTCCACGGTGCTCAAGAAGCTCCAGATCCCCGACAGCGAGCTCGAAGAGACTGGTACTTTCCAAGGAATCAATCCGGGAAGGAGCAAGCCGAAGGGGAAGATCACACTGCCAGTGACATTTGGCAGCGAGCTGAACTTCAGGACAGAGAAAGTCACCTTTGACGTTGCTGATTTCCCATTGCCCTACAATGGGATACTTGGCCATCCAGCGCTCGCCAAGTTCATGGCAGCCTCTCATTATGCTTACAACGTGCTCAAGATGCCCGGTCCGATAAGTGTCATTTCTGTCCCTGGCGACAAGAAAGATGCCCTTATCTGTACCGACAAGATCTACCGGGAAGCACCAGCCGCAGCAGATCGCAAGACACTTGCCGCTGAAGCTCCCGGGGGGAAGAAGAAGACCAAGTCCGGCAAGAGCAGCTCTGATGCCCACTCCGGCAAGCACACGTCTTCGGAGTGCTACACTACCGTCGAGGACGCACCATTGAGCTCCACCGGCAAGTGCAAGAAGGCAAAGACAGCTTCACCGGAGACCAAGAAAAGTGGCCGCCAAGGAGGACAAAGATCGGTGGTACCTTCACCATCGCAAGCACGCTTTGACCCTAAATAGGAAAGCGTGCTCGTTGCTTTCCTGCGGGCGAATGTCGATGTGTTTGCATGGCAACCATCTGACATCCCCGGTGTTCCTAGGAAAGTAATTGAGCACCACCTTGCCGTTTGTCCTCACGCGCGGCCCGTCAAGTAGAGAATTAGGAAGCAAGCAGTGGAACGCCAAGAGTTCATTGCAGAAGAGATCAAGAAGTTGGAAGCAGCAGGCCTGGCCCGAGGAGTACTCCATCCGACGTGGTTAGCCAATCCTGTAGTCGTGCGCAAGGCGAACGGGAAGTGGAGGCTTTGTATTGACTTCACTGATGTAAATAAAGCTTGTCCCAAAGATCCATTTCCCTTGCCGCGCATTGACCAGATTGTCGACTCCACGGCCGAATGTGAGTTGCTTTCATTTCTTGATGCATACTCAGGATATCATCAGATCTTCATGGCAGAAGAGGATGAAGAGAAAACCGCATTCATCACTCCATGTGGCACGTACTGCTTTGTACGGATGCCTTTCGGACTAAAGAATGCTGGTTCAACATTTGCAAGAGTAGTCACCCATGCTTTGAGCCACAGGTTGCACAGAAATGTAGAAGCTTACATGGATGACATAGTGGTCAAGAGCAAGGACAAAGAAACTTTGATCCAAGATTTGGACGAAACCTTTGCAAATCTGCGCAAGATCAACCTCAAGTTGAACCCCGAGAAGTGCATGTTTGGAGTTCCTTCCGGCAAGCTTCTCGGGTTCTTTGTGTCCCAGAGGGGGATTGAAGCCAATCCCGACAAGATCAAGGCCATTGAGCAGATCGAAGCACTGAAGCGCGTCAGGATGTGCGAAGGCTTGCGGCTACTGTTCTTTGCTCTCGATAGGTTCATCTCTAAGTTCTGCTGAGGCGCCGCCATTTTTCAAAATTTTGAAAAAGGCGGGTCCAATGAAATGGACTCGGAAGTGGAGGCTGCGCTACAGGACTTGAAGAGATACTGTCCTCCACTCAATACTTGTCGCACCTAAGCCACAAGAGAAGTTCTTCTGCTGTATCTAGCGGCAACCAATCAAGTGGTTAGTGCTGCGTTAGTAGCGGAGAGGGAGGCGGATGATGAGCCAGGCGATCATGCAAGCGAGTCCAAACAAGCGGGGCTTCCCGACAAGCTCTGGTCCCGACAAGGATGGATCTGTGCAGCCACAGGAAGAAAAACAGAAGAAAATGGTGCAGCGCCTAGTTTACTTTGTCAGTTCCCTCCTGCAGGGGGCTAGGTCAAGGTACTCTGGAGTGCAAAAGTTGCTTTTCGGACTTCTCATGGCCTCGAGGAAGTTGCGCCATTACATTCAAGCACATGAGATCACCGTTGTCACTCGCTTTCCGTTGAAGAGGATATTGCAGAATCCGGAAGCAATAGGCAGGATCGTCGAGTGGGCACTGGAATTGTCAAGCTTCGGCCTCAAGTTTGAGAGTACTTCAACTATCCAGAGCCGAGCATTGGCAGAATTTATAGCAGAGTGGACGCCAACACCTGATGAAGAAACTCCGGAGACGAGCATCCTCGTCAAGGAAGCGAGCAAAGAATGGATCATGTACTTTGATGGTGCCTTCTCGCTGCAAGGCGCCGGTGCGGGTGTGTTACTCGTCGCACCCACTGGAGAGCACCTCAAGTACGTGGTCCAGATGCACTTTCCCAAGGAGCAAGCAACAAACAATACAGCAGAGTATGAAGGCTTGCTTGCCGGACTCAGAATCGCTGCAGACCTTGAGATTAAGAAGCTCATTGTCAGGGGTGACTCACAGCTTGTCATCCGCCAAGTGAACAAAGATTACCAAAGTCTGTTGATGGAAGCTTACATCGATGAAGTGAGAAAGTTGGAAGAGCATTTTGACGGCTTGCAGATGGAACATGTTCCGAGAGCCCAGAACGACATTGCAGATGGCCTGTCGAAATGCGCCGCACTCAAGTTACCTGTGGAACCAGGGATCTTTGTGCTCAAGCTGACTCAACCATCTATAACACCATCAACTGGACAGAACAAGAAGAGGAAGTCGATTTCTGGTGACTACTTTCCGGCTGAGCTCCCCGAAGCCGCCGCCAAGAAGGTCCCCAAGATCAACACAAAGAGTGCCGAGGCGATCGCTCCAGCAAGCCCTAGGGCTTGTTTCACTGAAGCGACGCCCCGACAAGTTTTGCTCGGCGAGCTTGCCGGGGAATATCAAGCTCCGGCTGAGCCACGGATTCTTGCCGTAGAAGCAGATGTTCCCGCAGCAGCATTTGTGCCTTTAGCCCTTGTTGTCGAGCCGCAGGCTCCAGCATGGGCGAAGTAGATTGTTCGTTTCCTTCAGGCAGGAGAACTTCCCGAAGAGCAAGAAGAAGCGGAAAGAGTAGCCCGGCAATCAAGTATGTATCAGTTTATCGATTTACATACTTTGCATGTAAGAAGATTCAACGGGGTGAAATTGAAGTGTATTCCCCGGGAAGAAGGACAGGAGCTGTTGGTGGAGATACATGGAGGCATATGTGGTCACCACATTGGCGCAAGAGCACTTGTCGGCAAAGCATTCCGGCAAGGTTTCTTTTGGCCAACAGCCCTCCAGGATGCAACTGCACAAGTAACCAAATGTGAAGCGTGCCAGTTCCACTCCAAGCAGATACATCAACCAGCTCAAGCTCTCCAGACGATCCCTTTATCCTAGCCATTTTCGGTCTAGGGGCTCGACATTCTCGGCCCCTTTCCCCGAGCTGTCGGAGGCTTTGAGTACTTGTACGTGGCAATCGACAAGTTCACAAAGTGGCCGGAGGTGGAAGCAGTGAGGAAGGTGACAGCACAGTCGGCAGTCAAGTTCTTCAGGTCAATTGTTTGCCGTTTCGGAGTCCCTAACAGGATCATCACCGACAATGGCACACAATTCACGAGCCGCGCCTTCATGCAATACGTCCAAGATCTTGGCGCCAAGATCTTCCGCTTCTATTGCTCACCCGAGAAGCAATGGTCAGCGGAGAGGGCAAATCTTTGAAGTCTGCTCGCGGGCTCAAGACCGTAACTTTCGACGAGCTACTCAAGTCGTAAGAAATTGGATCGAGGAGCTGCCAGTGGTTCTTTGGTCGATCAGGACGACGCCAAATCGAGCCACTGGCCAGACACCTTTTGCTCTTGTCTATGGAGCAGAGGCAGTTCTCCCCACGGAACTCGTATACGGATCGCCTCGAGTGCTCGCTTATGATGAGCTTGAGCAAGAGCAGCTGCGACAAGATGACACGCTCTTCCTTGAGGAAGATCGTCTTCAGGCTGCTGTACGAGCTGCTCGCTACCAGCAAGCTTTGCGCCGCTACCATAGTCGCAGAGTCAATGCCAGAAGTTTTGAGGAAGGCGGCCTTGTTCTTCGGCGCGTTCAATCCACCAAGAATTCCAACAAGTTGACGCCGAAGTGGGAAGGCCCTTATCGGGTAAAGCGAGTCACTAGGCCCGGCGCTGTCTGCCTTGAGACCGAAGATGGCTTTCCGGTGAGCAACTCCTGGAACATAGAGGATCTTTGTAAGTTTTACCCATGAGGCACGGTTGCCGGAACCCGCTGTTCCGGCAACCACCTTTTGTACAAGCCTTGCCGCTGTTGCATGTAACCCTTTGTACAAAGCCGGGTGCAGATCCCGTGCATAAATAAAAATCATATGCTCTGCAAATGTTGTCAAATTTCATGCTTTCTTTTCTTTTGCATGTATTATCTGACACTTTGTGCAGCACTTGCCTCCGGTAAGCAATAACAAGCCTTAAAGGCTCCATATCTTTATTTTCTCTTCTTTCTTTTTTCAAAAAGAAGGTTCCTTCGCCCACAAGTTCACCGGGGGAGGGGGGGGGAAGAGATCCCACAATGGCCAAATTTGAAGGGAGACAACTAGAACAAGCTATCCTGAGAAAAGTAGTCTTCGCCTGCCAAAGGCTCTGGTGATGACGCTGCTGTGGGCTCTGCTCTGACCTCCGTCGTCCTGGTGGTCTTGGTCTTGCTGCACCGTTAAGGAAACATTTTCCTAATTCCTCGAGACTCCGCGCTTGTGCTTGTGTCACGCCCAATATGCGACCCTATCCTAAAGGAACTCGAAGGTCCCACCAAGGATAGAAGTGCATATTGGAGACGCTTTTGCAAGGTGGATATCATTACATCGTACCATTACATAATAGTTGGGGATACATACAAGAGGCATACAATGCCACATGAATACAACAACATCATGTTGGATTCTATGGTAGGGTGCGTCGACTCCAAATTAAAATTTTCCTACGCGCGGAACAACAGGAACATGCTACGGGAGATGGATCACAGTTCGTTACCACTAGACGCATAGTGCCATGCAGCGGAAGAAGAGTTGGGGCAGCGCGTCCACGTGGATTGTCTCCTTCTCGTCCGTTCTCCCACGAACAGCCAGTCATCCAATCCCATGTACAAGTTTGCCGGAGGGGCGCAAGTGCACCGCCTCTAACGGTATCCGCGCATGCAGGAGGAACACCATGCGGCGGACTGCTAGGTCCGATCACACAGTCGATGGCGAGTGGAGGTGGCTATTCGCAACACATGGAAACCCTAGTGACAGCGCCGAAGCGATCAACTCAATAAGTGCGCCGCACCTCCACTATTTATAGGAATCCGTCGCGAGCTCAACACTTAGGCCTCGCACGGGCCCTAAAGCCCAAAGTCTACTCTGTCGCGTTCCAAGTCTAGTTTGGATCACATCCGACCAGTGTCCTACGAAGCGACCTCGTAGGTTCCTTCCCTTAAGCGCGCGACCCCTTAGGTTCAAGTCAGCTTGGACATAGTTCGGATCACCTCCGACATGCACGGTTGGTAGCGGCCTCTAGCAAGGCGTGCCGACCACCAAGCAGACTATGAAGCTAGTTAGGCGAACCTGTACAACGTGTCACACTTCTGTTCCCTTTGCCTCATGATATATGTTGTCGGGCTCAAGGCGAGACTGTCATCCTTGTGCTAGTCCGACCTCTTTCTCGTTCCAGTGATACCGACCACAAACCGGATTATCTCATAATCCCTGTCGCATGGCCATGCTTATCCTGGTCGGATCGGGCCCAGAGTATATCTCTCTTGATTGGAGGGGCAAATCCCATCTTGCTCGACCATGTCTCGCAGCATGGGACTGGACAAAGCCGAAACCTACCTTTGTAACTACCCAGTCACGGAGTAGCGTTTGATTGGCCCAAAGCAAGTCTGTCACCATCCCGAGTACATGTGTTAGCTCAGGCCTTAGGACATAGAACGTATGTTGTACTAGAGATTCACAGATGACATATCGTTGTGTCTCATAGTTGGGTCTGTCCGACTCGGACCTTATCACGACTCGGATCCGACTACGTCGAATCCGACCAGACCTTTCCAAGTTCATATTATCCGGTTAGCATCCAATGCTCCATGGCTAGTGAGACCGAGCCATCGACCGTGTCATATGCTAGTCTAGTCGGCTGTGCGTCCACACAGCCCTTTTGACAAGGGACCTTTTAGGACAGTCATCATCCAATGCATAGTCCCACAAACAAGTCACGTACTTGCTGATACACATCATTGATAATGTCCAAGGACTATCTTTATTCATAAACACATAGGAAATATCATCATACATGATTGCCTCTAGGGCATATCTCCAACACATCATACATAAGAGCAACATCTGACTACGGATGAAACACAAACAGAAACTCAAATGACATCCACCTGGCTAGCCTAGGCTGCCGACCGGGAACCTATCCCTTGAACAACGAAGCAGAAGAAGAACTCAAGACAAGCAAGCATCACTCTCACAGCTTGATCATCGCATTACATGTACCTGCAACTGTTGTTGTAGTAATCTGTGAGCCACGAGGACTCAGCAATCCCATTACCATGGGTGTCAAGACTAGCAAAGCTTAATGGGTATGGAATGGATAAGTTGTGAGGTTGCAGCAGCGACTAAGCATGATATGATGGCTAACTTACGAATACAGGAATAAGATGAGAAGCTACACAAACGGTCGCAAACTAGTAATGATCAAGAAGTGATCCTGAAACTACTTACGTCCAAACATAACAAAAACCATGTTCACTTCCCAGACGCCACCAAGAAGGGACCATCACGGCTACATACGCAATTGATGCATTTTAGTTAAGTAGACTGTCAAGTTCTCTAGAACCGGATATTAACAAATTCCCATCTGCCACATAACCGCGGGCACGGCTCTCGAAAGTTTATACCCTGCAGGGGTGTCCCAACTTAGCCCATCACAAGCTCTCACGATCAGCGAAGGATATTCCTTCTCCCGGAAAGACCCGATCAGCCTCGGAATCCTGGTTACAAGACATTTCAGCAATGGTAAAACAATACCAGCAAGACCGCCCGAATGTGCCGACAAATCCCGATAGGAGCTGCACATATCTTCTCAGGGCACAACGGATAAGACAAGTTACGAGTAAAACCGGCTCTCAAGTTTCCCCAAGGTGGCCTCGCAGGCTGCTCGATTCGGACCAACACTTAGAGAAGCACTAGCCCGGGGGGGTTAAATAAAGATGACCCTCGAGTTTATAACTCCCAAGGGAAAGTTAGTAGGTTGTTAGGCAAATGTAAAACCAAGGTTGGGCCTTGCTGGAGGAGTTTTGTTCAAAGCGAACTGTCAAGGGGTTCCCATAAACCCGACCGTGTAAGGAACACAAAATCAAGGAACATAACACCAGTATGACGGAAACTAGGGCGGCAAGAGTGGAATAAAACACTAGGCATAAGGCCGAGCCTTCCACCCTTTACCAAGTATATACATGCATTAATTAAATAAGAGATATTGTGATATCCCAAAATAATATTGTTCCAACATGGAGCAATCTTAAACTTCACCTGCAACTAACAACGCTATAAGAGGGGCTGAGCAAAAGCGTTAACATAGCAAAGAACGGTTTGCTAGGAAGGTGGAAAAGGTTAGAGGCTGATATGGCAATTTGGGAGGCTTCATAAACAAGTGATAGGTAGCGCAGTATAGCGATAGAACGAAGCAACTAGCATAGCAATGATAGTAGTAAGATCCAGGGTAACGGTCATATTGCCTGAAATCCCGCTAGGAAGAAGAACGATTCCATGAAGAATACGAACGGATGAAGACGAACCAAGCATAGATGAACAAATCCTCACGATCGCAACGAAACAGGAACTATCGAGAAGAAGCACAGCCGGAAAGAAGCAAACAACACGGTAAACACACACACACATAAACATGACATGATGCTCAACCAAGTATGATGCATGACAAGGCTATATGATGCTACTCATGGCAAGAGATGATGCATACAAGAACAACACATCAAAGCAGGTTTAATGAGGCCGGAAACAACATATAACAAATCCAGTAAGTCCTCATATGCAAATTTTGAAATTGGTCCAGATCTGAATAAACCTTATTTCAAGTTGTTAAACAGCAAGTTAAGATGCACCAAGATTATCTACACGAAATTCTAGTCAAGTTACATATAAAGTTCATTTAGTTCGGAGCTACGGCCTAGAAGATATGAGCAAAACAAGTCAAACATGACATTGATGCAAAATACATTCAAACATCAAGCAAACACTCTCAAAACATGGATGCAACATGATAAGATGAAACTAGATGCAAAATAAGGCAAATTTCATATAGAGAATGCTCAAAACGGAGCAACGGTGCAACACATACTCCAAACAAGATATAACAACAATCTGCCCAAAACAGCAAGTAGGCACTTTGCAACCATCAAAACAACATGCTACAAGAATCATATGAGCACAAACTTGACGTGCACTTCAAGTACAGATAACAAACTTCAAATCTTACATTCTTAAGAAGTTGATCCCCACTACTACCAATTCTTTCAACATGCAACCCGTCCACATCATCACGTAGTCACGTCATCATATCTCGACCATGTCATGCGCTCCATTTGCAACCGTGGGACATGTAGCTTTCCACTCAGCGACTCAACTCTTCCTTGACTTCAGTGTTCGGTTTGTGCCAGGATACCCTTCATGCAGAAAATGCTAAAGAAACTAATGGTTCTCATTTCCCGGCTAACGCATGGCCTTCAACTTCTCCATGAAAAAAGGAACGGATGTTTCTTCACATTACCACTATCTCATGTCCCTTCAACTTCTCCATGTAATAAATCTAGGAGGAACATAGGAGGAGTTGAGCCATTGACGCCTTTAAATACCCCACTAGAGCAAACATTGCACGCCCGTCATCCCAATCTTTCCCACAAGATGATGTGTTCCTAAATAGCAATGGCCACATTGTCGAGGCTTGCTTTCTCCATGAAGGCTGTAGATAATGGGGAAGGAGAAATGAGCGAGAGGGCGAGAGACTGCCACTACTGCTAAGGATGATGCCGACGCCGAGCTCTGTGGCAGCGTGGGGCAACACCACGAAGCCTGGGCTATCTGATTCGCCTTCTACCGAAGAATCATGCAACACAACAACAGGTCGCTCACGCATCTCCCTCATCTCTTGATGTGTTTCCTGCACACATCTGTCTGATTTTGATCACATACACGAGCAGGTCACCATGCTGTGTCACAGCAACTAGGACGTCTAGTTGGCCTGCGCCTACATGCAACATCTACTCCACACGTCAGTGTATGCTGATTCCGATCCAGGCCTGTTGCAGATCCAGTTGTTGTGGGGAGAAAAAGCCTACAACATTAAATTGCTGATTCCTTTGTACTGGTTTTAGCACAAAACGTCACAACTTTTTTTATAACCTGGATACTAGATATTGGTACGTGCCACTATGTACATTTACACAAATTACGTGCACAAGAAAGATTAAAGCTAGGAATTCATTCAAGATGCAGAAAGGCAAATTGTATAGAAATAGTATTTTTGCGTATATCCCATATGTTGCTCTGATAGTCATGTAGTGGTCTTTCTTTCCCTTCTCTGATTACTATGTCATATTTAGACAAATTATTTGCTAATATTTTTGTTTTAGCAGCACATCAGGTCGGATTGCTTTTTTTCAATTGAGAATTGAGATAAATTAAATAATTTGATCATTCAATAAGATGCTAAGATTTGAGCATGTTGAGAAACCTGATTTCAAAGTTACACTATACTATGCACCATCTTCTCCAAGTTTCCTTTTTTTACTTCTTTTGTTTATAACGTGTCCTCCTTTAAACTCTTTGTCAGACTAGCATCATCGTATAATGGAAAATATTTTTCATTTAATTATTATATTTATATTCAATAAATACTATCACAACTATGCATAATCAAATATAATAAGTCATATGTATTTCTATTTAGGTTCTTATGCTATCAACCCAAATTTTCATCAACCAATTTCCGCAGCAACGTGCGGGGTATCCTCTAGTTTCATTAAGTTTCAGGTTCATAGGCATAAAGAGTAAACCAATATTGTCGGATTTCGGGTTCCGGTAGACCCTCAAGGTTCGAACTCTGGGGTGCACGCGGAGATCACACCCCCTGCCTACCCATATCTCGCCGCCTCGCAAGGATCTAAACTACGAAGAACAACACAGAGGACACGAGGTTTATACTGGTTCAGGCCACCATTGTGGTGTAATACCCTACTCTAGTGTGTGGTGTGGTGGATTGCCTCTGGGGCTGATGATGGATAGTACAAGGAAGAATAGCCTCGCGAGGGTCTGTTCTTGGTTAGGGCGATGAACTGCTAAGGGGAGTTTAGTCGCCTCTCTCTCTCTCTCTCTATCTCCAGATGCAGATGCCTCAGATCTGACCTCTCTACCATGTGGGTGGCTAGTCCTATTTATAGGCAGAGGCCCTGGGCCTCTCACCAAATATTCAGCGGGAAGGGCGCCAACAATTGGCCATTTTGAAGGGGAACATCTGGTACACTTATCCTGACTAAAGTTGGTCCTCGCTTGCCAAAGACCCTAGCGATGACGCCGGCTTGGGCTCCACGATGACCTCCGTTCTGCCGTCCTGCTGGTCTTGGTCTTGTTGCACTGAAATGGTTGCCTTTGCTTGATACTCTCGCCTGTGCTTGCCCCCTTTGCACCAAAGAGGAACAAGGACTCACAGCGGGCGGGCGCCCTTTGGTACCCGCCTGGCCTTGGTCGTCATGGCTTGCGTCATGGGCACCTCGCGAGGTAACCCGCCTTGATCTCTCCGCCTCCTCGCTAGCCAGCCTGACGAGGCTGTGCCCGAGAAGCCTCTGTCGTCCGCCCATGAGGCTTGGCCCCTCGCGAGGGTCTTGAGCATGTGTTGATAAAGATGGGCGTCTTGGGCCACTCTTGAAACCATGCCGCAGCCCGCAGGCGAGCAAGTCTGGTACCCCATTCCCAGAACGCCGACAGTAGCCCCCGGGCCCAAGGCGCGCTTGGACTTGGCTTAGCGGAGAAGTGAAGGGGCAAGTGCGAAGCGCCGCGAGCCCCAATAGCCTGCGGCCTTTGGCGTCGCGTGGTGGTTGATTGGACGTGGGCATCCCGGCTCCCCCACGACGCCTCGGCAACTGCGCGAGTTGACAAGTCCCTGCACGCAAAACGGGTCATGATTACCTGTGATCGTGGAAGTCGATGGTTGGCCTCCCTCGACTATATGTATGGAACGGCACGAGCCCTTCCAGTCCATCTCTTCCCGCTACTCTTTGTCTTCCTCTTCGTCCTCGCTCCTCCCTACGCCAATGGCACCAATATGTCGGTTTTTTGTTGAAGAGAAGGGGAAGGCCCCCCGAGAGAGTCCTGTCCTGCTTCCTCCGAAGAAACGGCTCGTCTCTTGCCACGGGGATGGGGTGCTCGGCAGGAGGTGTCGAGGCCATGGTTCGAGCGGCCGCCGCCGGGATTCCCATTGCCCCTGTACGCTCGGATCGAGGGTCCTGAGGGCGGTGGTGCTGAGCTGCATCGCCAGAGGCGCTGTCGCCGCCGGCGAATCATGGCGGTGCGCGTCGTTCCTCCTAGAGTTCATGCCGAGGGCTCTTCTTGTGAGCTCGTGCTTCATGCCTCCATGCCTCCTCGGTCCTGGATTCGTCTCCCTCCTTCCTTCGCCTTCGAGATCCCGCTGAGGGGGCCTATCGAGCTTTGGCTGCAGCATGCTGGCTGCAGTACCCCTGCGACCGAAGCGAAGGTCGGGGTCGTCGCTCCGGGAAGGGTCTACAAGACCCGTGGCTGGGGCAAGATCGGCCGGGTCGGTAGGACGGGTGGCGCCCTCGTAATCCACCTCGAGTACGATGGCGCCTCCCTGATGTTCTTCAAGGTCTTCGACGCGGAGGGATGCCGGTTGGAGTGCTGCCCTGAGAAAGGCAGACGGGGCCCTGCCGTGGCGAGGACTAGGCTCGCCAATCGCTTCCCTAGCTGCTCCTCAGGCAGCGGAGGTGTCGGAGGATCCAGCGACTCCGCCGAGCTCCTCACGACTCCGAAGACGAGCGACGACAGCTACGAGCCCCGAGCTTGCATCGCTCCCGGAGCAGGGCGGGCTCGTCAGGCCGCCGTCGCCACTGATCTGTATGGGGTTGGTGCCGGTGGCTGACCGCCCACTGTTGATGATGGCGTCTCCTGCAGAGGCGCGCGTAGTTAGCACTCCTTAGGATTTGCTCCTTTTGTTCCCTGCAAGGAATCGAAGAACACACCCCGTGGGGGGTTGTAAGGTGCTTGTAGTTCCATTTGTTAATATGATCCTTATTGTGAAGTGGTGAGGGATGCTTGTCCCATCTTAGCTTAGTTCCTCCTTTCGAACCTCGCGAGGACTCAATGCTCTGCGCTGACAGGTCCCGGTCCCAAGGCAGGCTTCAGCCGTGGCTGGTATGCCAGGTCGTGATGCCATGGTCAAAGCCAGAGGGTGAGCGGCCCGGGGTCCAGTAAGAGCCCCTGAGTCGCGATGCTCAGGAGGTCCCCTTTAGCGCTCAAGTAGCCATCATTCGGTGAGAAAGGAGCGCCATGTCGCCAAAACGGAATTGCATTAGGTGCGAGGTTGGTGCTGCGATAGCTAGTGTTTCCGGAGGATGACTTATCTCGGGGGTCAGAAACTACTCCTTGGCGCGGCGCCGGGCCCGCGCGTTGACAGCTAAGGAGTTGCCTGGCGAGGTCCCCGTGAGCCTCTTCCCTCTCGCCTTTGCTCCCCCTCGTGCTCTATGTCCTCAGGTCCCGGCCCTCGAGCGAGATCAACCGTCGCTGGTATGCCAGGTCGTGATGCCGTGGTCAAGGCCAGAGGGTGAGGGCTGGAGAGCCAGTAAGAGCCCATGAGTCGCGATGCTCAGGTAACCCCCCTTTAACGTGCAAGCGGTTCGCGCGGACGAGAGCGAAGGAGACGCTGTGGAGGCCTTGCCCGACGCTGCTCCTTAAAGCGATCCTGCGAGTTCATCATGATAAAAGCGAGGGTTTGCCGTTACAATTGCCGGCCAGCTGCTAGTTGCTCTGGGAAGGTGACGAGGCACTGAAGGCTTGGTGAGGTGGCGCCCTGCGGGGTTGCCACGGCCAGAGCTCAGCCATCAAGGTTTGTCAACGTTGCAAGGACGGACCCATGCACAAGCGTCGTGTCGTGAGGGAGCAGCTCCATCAGTTGGTGTCAATCGAGCGGGCGATTAAGTCAAGCACGTTAATCATGAAGGAGCAAATCAGTTTAGATAGGCGCAGAAAAGGACGATCACCGCTGGGTCGGGCCCGAGCGACTTTGGGGATGAAGCATCCCAAGGGGCGCCCCCAATAAAGTAAGCTAAAGAACATGAATCAAAGGGATACATGACGCAGGGACGGACCCACGCGGCCTGGGAAAGATGCAGCCCTGGGGGGCGCTCCCAGCTGAAAATGAAACTCGAAGGATGTCACCTGATGATGCTGAAGATGAAGGGGTGCTGAAGTAGCGGACGGCGTGCGCTGTGGAAGCCGGTCTTCACGAGCCCCTAGGCCCAGGAATCGCGGAGGCTCCGGAGGCGCTGGCGGCTCCTTGCAAACCATCTCCATATCCGCCAGGACTGTGGAATGCTGACCGCTTGAGCCTCCAAGATGCTCCTCATGAGGCGCTGGCGCACAGCAGCCGCGTTCGGCAGGCCGTAAGGCATGCGAACATAGCTGTGGGCTGGACCTTCACAGCATCCCACGCGTGAGGGCCAAAGGCGCTCCTGAGAGGCGGCTCGGTTGAGACCTGGTATGTCGATGCAGACGCGCAGCCCACCATCCTCGCCTGGATGGCGAGCTACGGCGGGCAAGCGGCGGCTGCCACTCATGACTCTTGACTCCTGCAGCTCCTGAATGATCTCGCTGACGAACTCCCGAGGGCTTGGCCCTCCTTGCCTTGCTTCTTCCTGAGGGAAACGTGCGTTGAAGCACGCCTCCAAGTGGTGCATGAGCGCCTCCCTCGTGATCCTAGCAAAGTCGATGGCCCTCCAGGAGAGAGCCCTCGAGCCTTGCTCGAGGAGGGCGCCGGGCGCGCCTTCCTATGCGACAGAAGGAGGTGCCCCCTGAACAGGCACGGACCCTGAGGGGCCTGCCTCCCGAGGGCTTGGGCCAGGCGATGTCTTCTTCTTCTTAGGAGCAGCCTCGGGAAGCCTCCCGCTCCTTTGATCTGGGTCTTCGATTGATGCGGCTTGGAAAGCACGCTCCAGAGAACACACTGCGTCTCTCTCTTCACATGGCACTGTGATGACTCCACCGCTCCCTGGCATCTTGAGGACATTGTAGCCGTGATGAGTCACGGCCTTGAACTTGGCCAAGGCTGGGTACCCAAGGATGGCATTGTATGGTAGGCGGATGTGAGCGACGTCAAAGTCAATGAGCTCGGTGTGGTAGTTGTCGCGCTTCCCGAAGGTAACAAGAAGGCGGACCTGCCCTATCGGAACCGTGGAACCATCGGTGACTCCTGAGAAAAGCTTGGTCGGCTGCAGCTGATTGTAGGGCACTTGCAGATTGTTGAACGTCTCGACGGATAGGACATTGAGCCCTGCTCCGCCATCATTGAGTGTCCTGGTGACTTGCACATTGCTGATGATTGGAGAACAAATCATCGGGAGGACTCTGGCTGTGGCCCCGCACTTGAGCTGATCCGCTGAGCTGAACGTGATAGCGCACGCTGACCACCTGAGAGGGCGTGTGGCCTCAAGCTTGGGGAGGACTGCATTCACTTCGCGGTCAAACTGCTTGAAGATGCGCTGAGAGGCCGGGGCTTGAGCGTCGCCCAAGATGCAAGCGATTGCACGCGGCTCCTGGAAGCCTCCAGCCCCCTCGTCCTGATGATGGTCTTCATTCCTCCCCGGCTGTGGTGGCAGAGGAGGGAAGCCCACGTTGCCTTGTGGGCGATCCTCGCGAGGCTGATCCCTCCAACCCCCCTCGCGAGGTGGGTCTCTCCAACCTCCCTCATGAGGCTGGTCCTTCCAACGGTCCTCGCGAGGTCGGTCACGCCACCCTTGGCGAGGGCCATGGTCTTCCCATCATCCTCCACCTCTTCCTCCTCCTCGGCCATAGCCCCGGTCGCTGCTCTCGGGGCGTCGGCCGGCACGCACATCTCGCACGGCCCTGAGCGCTTGGCATTCGTTGGTGTTGTGAGTGTGGAGGTCGTGGTACACGCAGTATCGGCTGCCCTTGGATGACTCAGGCTGATCCCTGCCTCGCTTGGTGTCCGGCTCTACTGCAAGCACGGCAGCCCTCTTGCGCTTCACATCCTTGGCCTTGGGCTTCTTCTCTCGGGTCGAACCGGCAGCTCGGGGGGAAAGGCGCCCTCCTCGGCCCAGCGCGACTTGGTCGCCAGTGAACAACTGTGGAGGTGCACAGGTCCTCGTGGATCGCGAGCTCCTCCTTCATCTTGACGTCACGCACGCCGTCGGAGAAGGCTGAGATGATGGCCTCCTCAGACACCTTGGAGATCTTAAGGTGAGCGTTGTTGAAACACTGGATGAACTTCTGTAGGGTCTCTCACAGCTCTTTGCTTGATGCGGCGCAGTCGCTCATGGCGAGGGCGATCCGCGGTGCCTTGGAAGTTGGCGATGAATCGGGTGCACATCTCGTCCCAGGAGGATATCGTGCCAGGGGCCAGGTTTAGGAGCCAGGTGCGGGCGTCGTCCTTGAGTGCCATGGGGAACCAGCTTGCCATGACCTTCTCGTCCCCGTTGGCGGCTTCGATGCCCAGCTCATAGAGCTGGAGGAACTCCGCAGGGTCAGCCGTGCCATCATAGCATGGAGGCAGGTCTGGCTTGAACTTGCCCGGCCAGCCACGCCGCTGCGCTTCGGCGGTGAAAACACGGCAGCTGCGATGGCGCGCGGAGGCCTTGGGTGACGGAGAGCTTGATCTTGGAAGTCCATGTGCGCTGCCGCCAGGTGCAGCGCGGGGTGTTGATGTGCTAGAGCAAGAGCGCGTTCGTGCCGGGCCGGTGCGGGGAGCACACGGTTGGCTTCTTGGGGACGAGGGATCTCTTGGTAGCTCTTCTCTTGTTGTGCCGGTGTCGGACGGAGTGGGTTCCGCCCAGGGGCCATGCGCCTTGGAGCCAAGGCGCCTTCTTGAGGGGGAGGCGGCTGAGGCGCCCCCGGAGCTTCGTCGCCCACGCAGGGCGGGGCGCGGTGCAGCAAGAGGGATCGCGCAGGGGAGCCCCCAGAGGCGCTGACGAGCTCGGTGATGTGGGCGAGCCATTCATCATAGAGGTCATCAACGGGACGGTAGTGCAGGAGTTCCCGCGCCAGGAGCAGCACGGCATGGGCATCCGCAGGGGCGTGATGGGCGTGGGACGAGGAGCCGGCTGGGGTAAGCGACAGGGTGGCGGTACGGCCTTCTCGCCGCACCGAAGGATGCAGGGACGACGCCTGCTGCTCGTTCCCCACCGGGCTGGTGGCGGCTTTGACGGAGGGCGACGGGGAACGGCGGGGACGCCCACCAACGGGGGCCGTCTGGGCGACGCGAGTGGCGAGAGCGGCCCGGCGCTCGGCGCGAGCTCGATGAGCATCTGACATGGATGGGACGAGCGGCGAAACACGAGGCGACGGAAGGCGGATTCTGGCGCACCCCTACCTTTCGCGCCAAATGTCGGATTTCGCGTTCCGGCAGACCCTCAAGGTTCGAACTCTGGGGTGCACACAGAGATCACACCCCCTGCCTACCCATGTCTCACCGCCTCGCAAGGATCTAAACTACGAGGAACAACACAGAGGACACGAGGTTTATACTGGTTCAGGCCACCATTGTGGTGTAATACCCTACTCCAGTGTGTGGTGTGGTGGATTGCCTCTGGGGCTGATGATGGATAGTACAAGGAAGAACAACCTCGCGAGGGTCTGTTCTTGGTTAGGGCGATGAACTGCTAAGGGGAGTTCAGACGCCTCTCTATCTCTCTCTATCTCCAGATGCAGATGCCTTGGATCCGATCTCTCTACCCTGTGGGTGGCTAGTCCTATTTATAGGCAGAGGCCCTGGGCCTCTCCCCAAATATTGAGCGGGAAGGGCGCCAACAATTGTCCATTTTGAAGGGGAAGATCTGGTAAACTTATCCTGACTAAAGTTGGTCCTCGCCTGCCAAAGACCGTGACGATGACGCCGGCTTGGGCTCCATGATGACCTCCGTTCTGCCGTCCTACTGGTCTTGGTCTTGTTGCACCGAAATGGTTGCCTTTGCTTGATACTCTCGCCTGCGCTTGCCCCCTTTGCACCAAAGAGGAAACAAGGACTCTGTGCAGGCCGGCGCCCGCCTGGCCTTGGTCGTCATGGCTTGCGTCATGGGCACCTGGCGAGGTACCCCGCCTTGATTTCTCCGCCTCCTCACGAGCCAGCCTGACGAGGCTGTGCCCGAGGAAGCCTCCCGTCGTCCGCCCCGCGAGGCTTGGCCCCTCGCGAGGGTCTTGAGCATGTTTTGATGAAGATGGGCCGTACTGGGACACTCCTTGAGCCACGCCGCAGGCCGCAGGCAAGCAAATTCTGGGTACCCCCGTTCCCAAAACGCCGACAAATATGATCAATGCAAAATGCAACTTTATAACCCAGGGACATATACATGAGCAGAGTTAATATGATGGCAAGTGTAAGAAAGAGACAAGCTAAAGCAAGTATACATAGCAACCAAGGGCATGGCATCAAAGTACACATAACAAAGAGCAAATAACATCATGGCATCATTTACATATGGCTCATGGATTAGTGGGAACCAACAGGACAAGATTGAATATTGAAACAGTTTCAGGAAGTGTAGAACAGCAACATTATGATACCATGTTTGGAAGCATGAAACAAAGGCATATGACATCCCAAATTAGCAAAAATAGCATGTGAATAGAGTACTCATACCGTAATGCAAACCATGTAACTGGAGCATCTTCATAAGAGGCATGTATCCACTAATATCAAGTTCACAACAAGGCATCATGAAGTTAACAGAAAAACTGGAACAACATATAGGTATGTTCATTGCAACTAAATGATACGCTCCGGGATGTATATGAGGCATCAAAAGGCACTGAATGGTAGAGCATAACATGGAAATCAAAACATGTCAAATAAGCATCTCCAGATTATGCATGGATTAATTGGTAGCATCAAGAAAACATGGCAACATGATATGACAGAAACAGACTTGACAGAACATTTACAACAAGTATCCCACTTCACAAGCTTGATCGACTCACTACAGGTCATATAAAAATACATGGATTGCACTCCTGTAAAGATGGCAAGATTATGCTCCTAAAACATGCAGACATGATGCTCAAAAGAAAATCACACAAAAAGATATAAAAATGACAAATAGGCAAGTTACAGCAGTTAACAGCAACATGCATTTTTGCAGCAAAGATTAAGATATCAAGATGCACTCTAACATGAATGCAAAGCACACCAACATGTAGAGCATGAAGAGCAGAACATGTGCTTATCAAGATCATCATCATAGGATCAACAGAGACAAAGTTATGGCACTCACAAGAGGCATACATGATGTTAACAATCAGCAGATTCCAGCAGTATATATCACATAGCCGTTTTGCAAGGAAGATTAAGGCATCAGGATGAGGAGTAACATGAACGCAAACTACTCCAACATGAAGAGCACTCTGAGTTGAACATTTTGACATATTATGCACGTAAAACGGAGCAGTATGCATGAAGTTATGACATGTCAAAGAGGTGCACATGATGCTAAAATCGATGGGACTTGGTGAAATTTTACCCTCCAAAAAACTGGACGAGGAAGTCCCGGGACGGAGGGATCTCGGCGCGGGCGAGGGCGTTTGGATCGCGGGCCTGGTGGATCTGGTCCACCCGACCAGATCCGGAGCAAGTCGGGTCCGGTGATGGCGAGGTGGCCGGAGGCCGGGAGGGCAGCGGGGCGGCGGATCCGGGCGGTGCCAGCCCGGGTCCGGCCGGAGTCGATGCTTGGCAGCGGCGGAGATCACCGTAAGGCGAGGCGCGCATGGGCGAAGTTCGAGGCGGCGGCGGGCGACCAGCGGCGGTGGCGCAACATGGAGGCGGCAGAGGGAGGCGGGCTGAGGCGCGGCGCGGGCGGCGGCGGACGGCGCGGTCGGCGCCGACGAGTTGCTCCCGGCGGCGGTTGGAGACGGTCGGCGAAGGGTAGGCGGCGGAGGCGCGGGATCGATCCGGGCGGCCTGAAACGGGCTAGCCGTGGGCTGGCGAGCCAGCGGGGAGGGCTTCCGGGGTGGACACGTGGCGGCGCGGGAGTGGCTGCGGGCAGCGGCGCAGTTTCGTCCGGCGGGAATGGACATGTCCGGCGGCGCGGAGGGAGGTGGAGCTAGGGTTAGGGTAGGATTTGATCAGAAAATGGAGGGGGAGGGGACGTTTTTATAGGTAGAGGGAGCTAGGAGAGTCCAAATGAGGTGCGATTTTCGCCCACACGATCGTGATCCAACGACGGAGAGCATGGAGGGGGTTTAGATGGGCTAGGGGGCTGTAGTTAAGGGGTGCTGGTCTGCAAAGAGAGAGGGGTTTCGGTTAACTCGGTTAACCGTTGGGCCATCAAACGACCTCCAAATGGAACGAAATTTGACGGGCGGTCTACCCGTGATATACCAAGGCCACTTGGCAAATCTCTTCCCATTCCGAGAACATTTTTATGCGGCTCACAAAATAAGATCTGGGAGGTGCAACGGGCGCGTGCGAGTGTGGTTGGGCTCAGAACGGACAACGGAGAGAACCGGGGGAACCCGAACGGATGCAAGTTATGAAAAACATGCATATGAAATGCACATGGTGACATGGCAAAGTGAAACAAGCAAGCAAATGACATGGCAACAATGACGAATAACTGGAAGACACCTGCCGCATCGGTCTCGGGGCGTTACAGCTTGCCTCCTTAGCACCGAAGAGGAAGTTGGTACACTGCAAGCGCTGTCGCCCGCCTGGCCTTGGTCGTCATGGCTCACGTCATGTGAACCTCGCGAGGTGCACCTTGCATAGATATATCCACTCTTCGGGAGCCAGCCTGGTGAGGCCACCCCTAGGGAGGTCTTGGTGTCGTCCGCCTCACGAGGCTTGGCCCCTCGTGAGGGTCTTGAGCTGTTGCTACTAAAGCTGGGCCATACCGGGCCATTGATAGAGCCACGCGACGGGCCGCAGGCAGGCAAGTCTGGGTACCCCTGTTCCCAGGACGCCGTGTAGGACCTTGAAGTATGTATAGAGTGGGGGTTATTAGACTACTTGACCAATTAAAAACTTAACCTTTTCCCAATTTTAGATTTTGGTAGATTTTAGCTATCTTAGGACAAGTCAAGCAATCATCACACAATTCAAGCAAGCATGCAAAGAGTATATAGGCAGCGGAAATTAAAGCATGCAACTTGCAAGAAAGTAAAGGGAAGGGTTTGGAGGATTCAAACGCAATTGGAGACACAGATGTTTTTGGTGTGGTTCCGATAGGTGGTGCGATCGTACATCCACGTTGCTGGAGACTTCAACCCACGAAGGGTAATGGTTGCGCGAGTCCACGGAGGGCTCCACCCACGAAGGGTCCACGAAGAAGCAACCTTTTCTATCCCACCATGGCCGTCGCCCACGAAGGACTTGCCTCACTAGCGGTAGATCTTCACGAACTAGGCGATCTCCTTGCCCTTACAAACTCCTTGGTTCAACTCCACAATCTTGTCGAAGGCTCCCAAGTGACACCTAGCCAATCTAGGAGACACCACTCTCCAAGAAGTAACAAATGGTGCGTTGATGATGAACTCCTTGATCTCGTGCTTCAAATGATAGTCTCCCCAACACTCAACTCTCTCTCATAGGATTTGGATCTGGTGGAAAGAAGATTTGAGTGGAAAGCAACTTGGGGAAGGCTAGAGATCAAGATTCATATGGTAGGAATGGAATATCTTGGCCTCAACACATGAGTAGGTGGTTCTCTCTCAGAAATGGTAAGTTGGAAGTGTAGGTTTGTTCTGATGGCTCTCTCCATGAATGAAGAGGAGGTGGAGGGGTATATATAGCCTCCACACAAAATCTAACCGTTACACACAATTTACCAAACTAGGTGGTTCCGATTCAACAAACTCGGTCAGACCGATTTAGTAAACCTAGTGACCGTTAGGATTTTCGGTGGGACTAACATGCAACTCGGTAGGACCGATTCGGTTAGGGTTAGGGCAAAACGTAATCTCGGTAAGACCGATTACACAAACTCGGTGAGACCGATTTTGGTAATAAGCTTTCCAGAGAGTTGGTCAGGTAAACTCGGTGGGACCAATTTGCTCTTTTCGGTGAGACCGAGATCCCTATCAGTAAGACCGATTTGCCTAGGGTTTGTGGCAGTGGCTATGACATTCAAACTCGGTGGCGCCAGATAGAAAGAATCGATGTGTCCGATTTTGGCTTTAGGTTTAGGTCATTTGTGGATGTGAGAAAGTAGCTGAGGGTTTTTGGAGCATATCACCAAGCACATGAAGCAAGAGGCTCATTAAGCAACACCTCATCCCTCCTTGATAGTATTGGCTTTTCCTATAGACTCAATGTGATCTTGGATAACTAAAATGTAAAATGAAGAGTCTTGAGCTTTTGAGCTTGAGCCAATCCTTTGTCATTAGTATTTTGAGGGATCCACTTTCATCATCCATGCCATGCCATTCATTGAGCTTTCCTGAAATAATGGTCTTGGAATAGCATTAGCTCAATGAGCTATATGTTGTTATGAATTACCAAAACCACCTAGGGATAGTTGCACTTTCAATCTCCCCCTTTTTGGTAATTGATGACAACATATAGATCAAAGCTTCGACAAATTATAATAAGATTGGAAAATATCGTCTCTTTGAGAAGTATGTGATAAGCAAGAGCTCCCCCTAAATTTGTGCATAATTTAAGATTTGCTTTGGACTGCAAATGCACAAGGAATTAGGCTCATGGGTTACTCTTCCATGTCACATACATCTTGGTGGAGCGCTCAAAATAATAAAGATTGAATACATGCACTCATCACCAAGCAAAGTGAATGATCACATATGGATACATAAGATAATATCATCAAACATGCATAAGTGTAGCTTATGATCAAACACATGATCATCAATGTCTCACAAGAATAGCATAGTATCTCAAGCAATCAAAAGCAAACAAGTTTAACCACCAAAGCAAAGCAAGAGAGAACAAAAGCAACACTCTCTTTCTCTCTCGAAGCCTATAATCTATACATTTTTCTCCCCCTTTGGCAACAAGTTACCAAAAAGTTCATAAAAATGCATAGTGCTAGATCGACTCTCAGGCTTGATCTTCAGGTGGTGGTGTCCGGATAACTCCAAGAACGAAGGCTTCAGTTGAAGTAGATGGAGCTGGAGGAGTTGATGCCGGAGCTGGTTGTCTTTGAGCGGTAGGAGCTGTAGCTGGTGCGAGATGATGTGGCTCGGTGTGCATCAGTACGCCTAGCCGACGCCTCTGAGCTCTAGGCACTCGCAAATACATTAGTGGTAGTCTTGCCTGCCTCTCCTGCATGTCATCCTCAGATCGCTCCACAACTGGATCAATTTCGCCACTTTGACATCTAGATCATGGAATTTTAGTTCCATGATTCTTTCCAAGCTCTCCTGATTTCGAGTGACGGTGGCCAATCCCTTCTCAATCCTCAGTGTTGATGCTATCAAGTAACCAAGCTGCTCTTGCTTGGTCTTCAAGAAATACTCAGATGCCTCCTCTTGAGTTGGCACCTTGGCAGCCTTCTCTTTCCTTGCCTTCTCCTTCTTCTCTTGAGCTTGTACTGATGATGGTTCATTTTCATTCATGACAACCTGATTGTCCTCAAAATCTGGATAGAGAGGAAAATGTTACTTATCCAATTGATATTTGCCTGTGCCCATCTTTGAGTTAATCAACTCCTGAATCGGAGGGGCATATCCACAACTCCTCTTCTGGTCTGTTGCAGTCCTCTTAATGGTCTCTACCATAAGGCTCATGACCTTAAATTTCCGCGGCACATCAAACAAATGCAACATGTTGATTGCATGCCCTCTGATCATGTTGTGGTCACCAGACTTAGGCAACAGAGTGTGCCTTAGGATCCAGTTGATAGTTGGCAGCCCTGACAGAAGAAAGTGGATTGATCCAAACTTATGTGTCTCAACAACTTTGTCTGGGATCTCCTTGTACATGTGTGCCATGGAATTGTGGTCCATCTTCTTCTTGGCATAGATATCCAAGTCATCTTCATTTTCCTTTGGGGCATTGATCAGTTTTTCGCACTCCTCAATAGTTGACTGGTACCTTGTACCTTCAGACATCCAAGTTATCCTCCCATCTGGATAGAAGTGTGTTGTGGATTAGAATTGCATAATGAGTTCATCATTCCAGTTGGTGAGCTTTTGCCCAACAAATCTGCAACTCCACAAGCAACAAAACTGTCTTGCACTCCAGGATAGTGTTCTTCACTGTCTTTCATGTAGGCTGAGTCGACCCACCTCATATCACACACTATGGGCTTCTTGTCCAACAAGATTGTCTCATAGAAGTCCTGTTGTTCCTTTGTATCGAACCTGTAGTCAACAGTAGTTCTCCTCCTTATGGCATATGGATCTATCATCCTCCATAGCCTCAACCCTGAGTCTTTTCTGATCCTCGTGTCCTCAGCCACAGGATGGGCATCATTGTGGTCTGGTATCTTGGGCTTGAGCTTACTCAGAACTTGTCCTTCTTCATGTTCATCATCAGCAACATCAGGCACTGGGGCCTTGTTCTTCTCAAAGAATTGAATACTCCTGGTATTCCTCTTTGGTGCAAGCTTGGCCTTGGGGGCAGCTTTGGGTGCATCCTTGGGCTTTGATGTTGCAGCCCCTGATCTAATAGCATCACACATAAGCTTTTGTGCCTTGGGTGCTGGTGCAGCAACCTCTTCTTCTTCTTCAGAGTCTCTCCTCATTGAGGGATTTCCAAGAACCTGGGCAGTAGTGGTTCTGGCTCTCTTCTTCTTCTTATCCTAAGCAGCAGCTTCATCCTCTGATTCCATGGTAAACTTCAAAGTTTCTCTAGTGGGAACTTTCTTGGGTTGGGAAGTTGTGACTCTCTTTGCAGGTGCCTCTTTGGGTTCTGACTTTTCTGGCACTTGAGTAGATCTTCTGACCTTTGGCATAGGTGTCCTCTTGGCAGGAACCTTCCTATCGAGTCCAGGCTTTGTGTTATGTGCTGAGCCATACTCCTTTTTGAGCACTACCTTCTTGGAAGTAGCCTCATCTTTAGCTGCCACATAGTCCTCATCCTCAGAGTCTGAGGTTCTCTTCCTTCTGGTTCTTGTGGCTACTTTAGGCAAATTGCTAGGAGCGCTTCTGCTGCCATCATCAGAAGAACTTGAGGGACTAGTGCCCTCACTCATGTGAACCTGCTCTTCTTCCCTATTAAATTTGTCACTCCAGTGCGACATCTTGCAAACACCGATCACGACCACAGGAAGAGTTATAGATGAGATAGAGTGGATGAGCATCACAAAATGCAGAGATTTTTGCAAAATAATGATTCCAAAATTCAGTTTTAGTTTTCCATAGAAAGCATTTCCGATCAACCGATTTTAAACTCGGTGATACCGAAGCAGTTTTGGAACCTAAACTGATGAACTCGGTTGGATCGAGTCACAGTTCGGTGGCACCGAGACTGCTAGGGTTTCACAAAGTCCTAAAATTAGTCTCACGATTAGCAATTCTCGGTCAGACCGAGAGTTACTAGTGCAATGGCGTTAGCCAAATCGGTGGGACCGAGGTTTTCAACTCGGTGGGTCCGAGATGGTTTCGGCGGAAACCTAACCCTAAATTTTCGAATCTCATCTAATCTAAGGATTGCATTGACTGGATAGGAGTGTTTCAATCGTGGCAAGAATCAATAAGAACACAATGTGCTAGGAATCGGACGAGGATAACACAGTGATCGAGTCCATACGCTACCTTGGCGATGAACTCGCTATGGCGGCAACGGCGGGGGTGAAATCCGTTGACGGCGGCGGAGACCAGCGACAGGAGGCGGCTGGCGACGAGGAGACGATCCGGAGACCCTGATGGCAGAGCGAGCTATTGCGCGGGCGAAGAAGTTCGGAGAAATTTCCAAATTTTTGCCCGTGACTATATATCGCCCGACCCTGTCGGTGTGACCGAGTGGAACAACTCGGTGGCACCGAGATACATAACTGTGTACAGTTACAGCAAATCGGTGTGACCAAACAGTTCAAATCGGTTGCACCGAGATTGAAAACCTAGATCGACTTAATGATCTCGGTAGGACCGAAATGGAGGAATCGGTCAGACCGAGAATCGAAAAGAAGTTTTGGAAGTTTAAGTCTATGACAAATCGGGGACTCCGAGTGCTCCTCACACATAGTGGTTCGAATCTGACTTGATCAAATTTTGTGATGGAGCATGAATAGAGTTTGAGACGAGAAAAGCATACATAGCTAGAGAAGGTTCTTAGGCATTCTTGTCCATCCACTTGGCAAAAAGAAAAGGAAGCCAATCAATCAAAACAACAAGTGGATGTCCTTGAATGAGTAAAATATGCACCAACATGCTCACACAATAAGATGGCAAATGAAATATGTGGCGAAACATGCATAACCAATTCTAGCTTCTATCAAACAATTGGCGATGACTAGGTCATCTATATATGAGTATATTGCCTTAGGAGTCAAATGAAAAGATTTGATCATAGGTCATACTCATCGTTTAAGCTCAAGTGGGGTTACCACTTTTACATAATGCATTGATGTGTTCACACCATTAGAGTTGCTCTGACTCAATTCTTAGAGTTAAGATCCCCCTAGATGTGAGATCCCCTTTTAGAGGGATGAACTAACCTTGGGTTTTGTCGATGATGACTTGATGTAGGTGTTGAAGATGTAGATGCTCAATGTTTATGTAGATCATTTGGAGCAATCCATTGGAGTGAGTTGCACTTTCAATACCTACATGGGTTAGTCCCACAAGGAACACACAAGGATATCCATAGACATAGAGTGAAATACACACATGATGTTGTCCATGAAAGAATTAGGTTACCTTGTCCCTTGTATTACCAACAAGAAGGTTTGTGACTCCTTGAACTAGTGCAAGATATGGAAGTTGATTTCACTTGTCCTTGCCAAAAGAATATGAGTGAACTATGTTGGCGGAGTCACCCTCAAGAATTCTCTAGTTCTTATTCTTCGGGATCTACATCATCTTGATGGGAATCCTTGGAGTTGTAGTCGTACTTCATGAAGTCGGACTTGATGTAATCTTGGGAACCCAATTGACCAAGGCCTTAGGAGCTTCTTCAAATTCATCAATCTCCTCTTGAAGCTTGTCCTTGCTTTTTAGCTTGTGATCTTATCGTGGAAGATCGTCTTGAGCTTGTGTTCCTTTGAAAGAAGGGGAATCATACTTCTCTTGTTGAGGAACAAACTTTTTCTTGGGGTATTGATCTTCTTCCCACTCAACTCCACTGGCATTGAACTTGTGTCAAAACCAAGACTTTCATTCTTCCGGTGTCTTCCTTGCTTGCGTATAATTTCCTCAAATTGCTTACTTCCGGCAAGGCTCTTCTAAACACCTTTCTCTATAATTACCTTCAATAAGCTATTTTCTTGCTCAAGTGTAACTTGGCTAAGAGAATCATTAGTGGAATCAAGAGAACTACTAGAAGTAACAATATTGGATTTAACATGATTATTGTTACTACTAGAAGAAGAATCTTTCTTGCTCTTGTTGCCAGATTTTACTTGTGGCATGTAAGTAGACAAGAGTAAACGCTCGGCAATGTAAGAACTTTTCTTATGAAGATCATCATTGATTGCCTTTAAAAACTCATCCTCTTGCTCTTGATTGAGCTTTTCAAAGCGTAGCTTATCATGAGTCTTTAAAAGCTCTCGATGATCCTCTAAGGTAGTTTCATGAGCTAACTTAAGAGTGTTTAGTTCTTTAGTTAGACGCTCAATTTCCTTCTTATCATCGCCATTCGTTTTATCTTGATTAGCATGATTAATAGCAATTTCATCATAGTTTTCATCACTAGAGTTGTCAACAAATAAATCATCGTCACCTAGCAAATCATCTTCATCACTATTGAAATCAACATACTCGGGGTGTGATACCTTGGGGCCTTTATCCATGAAGCATCTTCCAATCCCTTCATTTGGTGAATCAAATATGTCGTAGGATTTGGATGACACAAGTGCAAGATCGGCAACACCTTCATCTTGAGTATATTCGGAGTCGGGGTGATAACTTCTCCCAGAGTAGTTGTCGGAGTCAGAATCAGATACCCATTCACCAACATGAGCTTGATGTCTTTGTCTTGTGTAGCTCTTTGATGACTTGTCCTTCCTTTCCGAATCCGTGCTTCTACGAGATGGTCTTTGTTCATAATGATCATCTCTACTCCTTCTTTATCTTGGAGGTGATTCTTCACTTTTGCTTCTCCTTTTAGGTGAGTATTCTCTTCTTTTGTGGGGAGCCATACACTCACTAGAGTAGTGTCCGTGCCTTCCACAGTTGTAGCAATTGCGATCATGACTAGAAGAACTTTTGTCATTGTAGGACCTTGACTTGCTACTCTCTTTGCTTCTACTCTTGTGGAACATGTTGAAGTTTTTCACCATTAGGCTCAATTCTTCATTGAAGACTTTTTTCTCACTTGATGATGTAGGAGCATCACATGAAGCTTTGTAAGCACCACTAGGCTTGTTGTGAAGCTGTTCTTTATCCTTGAGTGACATCTCATGAGCAACAATTCTACCAATGACTTCTGTTGGCTTGCGATCTTTGTAATTGGGCATCATTTGGGTCAAAGTGCACACGGTATCATACTTCCCATCCAAGGCTCTTAGGATCTTCTTGATGATGAATCTGTCGGTCATCTCTTCACTTCCTAAGTCGGCAATATCATTTGTGATGAGAGCGAGCCTAGAGTACATTTCAGTTTACACCTTCACCATCCTTCATTTTGAACTTGTCAAGTTGAATTTTATGCACATCCAATTTTTATTCCGTGATGGACTCGGTACCTTCATGCATATCAATCAAAGTATCCCAAATTTCCTTTGCATTCTCAAGGCGGCTGATTTTGTTGAATTATTTAGGGCACAATCTGTTGAAGATGATATCGCAAGCTTGGGCATTGTATTGCAACATCTTCAATTCTTCCGCGGTTGCTTCACGATTCAGTTCTCTTCCATCGAAGAATTCACCTTGCAAGCCAATACACACAATAGCCCAAAGAGCGGGGTTATGTCCAAGAATATGTATTTTCATTCTATGTTTCCAACTAGCAAAATTAGTACCATCAAAGTAAGGACCTCTACGGCGGTTATTTCCCTTGCTAGAC
>JAHHZJ010003985.1:0-54615 GCA_021437245.1 Aegilops speltoides | reverse complement strand
GCACTTTTCAATTTAATTTCGTAGCAACAAGAAATGGTTTATTATTAGGCTTCATGTGTCGCTCAAATTCTTTTGCCACAATCTGATTTTCACTCTTATTTTTCTCCTGTTTTGCTTTATTAGCTCTATTAATATCATCTTTCAAAATGGACTCAGAGTCATAGGAAGCAAAGTAATATTTTATCCTTATGAACAAGAGTATACTGATTGTTTCTACCATGGTGTACAGAATTTTTATCAAATTGCCATGGTCTACCAAGTAACAAGGAACATGCTTGCATAGGTACCACATCACAATCAACATAATCAGATATGTAGAGATACTAAAATGCACATGAACAAGACGTGTTACCTTCACCTTGCCGCTGTTGTTGAACCATTGGATGTAGTAAGGATGTGGATGTGGTCTTGTGGTGAGAAATAGCTTCCCACCATCTCCATGCTAGCCAAGTTGTTGCAGCCCCTCCATCTATGATGACGCTAATAGAACGCTCCTTCACAACTCCCTTTGTATGGAACAAATTATGCCTCTGATTTTGCTCACTTGTGTAACTCTGCACACTCAAAACACGCTGAGCAACTAAACATTCATACCACAAGATCTTCAAGAGCCATGTATTGTGTCTCATGATCGTAATCATCTCCACCGTGTTCCTCATGTGTAATAAGAGCCAAAGTCTCCTCATCATAGTCACTAGCGGACTCATACCCACCATCCTCGTGAGCAATCATCACACGCTGAGATTTGCATTCTCTCGCAAAATGTCCTCTTCCTTACAACGATTTACAAATAATATCACTTGTGTGCCCTGCTGACGCCATGGAAGAAGAGCTCAGGCAGCCCAAGCAGTGTGCTCCTCGCGATAGTGGTGGTTGTGCCTCGCTTGTATCACGGTTGGAGGTGGCACCAAGGAGGTGATGGTGCAAAGGAAGTAGATGATGCTGTGGTGTCCATGATGAAGGTCGACCTGCAGAAAAGTTAGTGCGCGCCAATGCCTCGCCGATCCTCAAGACTTCACGCTCAGCTTTACAAGCAAGATGGAATAAACGAGTGATATTATTATAATCCTTATAGTCTAGAATGGTCTGAATCTCTATTTAATCCACCCGAAAACGTGCAAGCATAGCTTCATTCTCCTCAACAATACCACATCTAATCAAGCCAGTTTGTAATTCCCGATAATATTCTTCTACAGAATTTTTTCCTTGTCTTAAGCGCTGCAATTTTTGAAGTAATTCACGTTGATAATATGGTGGAACCCAACGAGCACGCATAGCAGTTTTCAAAGCAGCCCAAGTAGTGGAACAGATATAATCTACAATGTTCGACCACCAAACACATGCAAAGCTAGTGAAAGCACAAACAGCAGCAGAACACGCCTCTCCTCGTGATATTGTAAACATGTAAATCGTTGTTCAGCTTCTAACTCCCAAGTAAGATATATATCAGAACATATCTACCCTCAAATGGTGGAATATTCAATTTCAGTTTAGGGAGATGGTCATGATCTCGCACTGAGGGGAGCCCTAACATTGCCATTATTTGCATGTGGACGACCTGGTGGTTGTGGTGCCGGTGGTTGCACGTAGTTCGATGTTGATCAACCTCATCCTCGTAATCTTCCACATAATCATCCTCGCCGGTACCAAAGCAGCAGCAGAGTGGAGCCAAAGAAGCACCACCAGCAGAGTAGCGCACCAGAATTTTGTCCTCGCTCAATAGGAACACGCCGAGCTCTGGCCCATACCGATTCGAAGGGGCGAGTTGTTGTCGCTGCAGAGGTGCGATAGGTGCGGCCGGCGTGGTTGTGGAAAACGCGAGCAATTCATCAAACTTGCTATCAAGCTTTGTTTCAAACGCCTTCTCAATGCCATCTATCTTCTCCATGGCCTCACAAATCTGCTTACCACATCTTGCACCGTCCAATCATCATTTGTCAAACTTATCATGTAGCTGTTTGTTTGTCGTTCTCCCAATCAGCCTCATCGGCCGTGTTCCTCGCCATGGTTAGCAGAATAGAAACACACAAGAATATGATCCCACAGACTACTAGGAAGTGGTGGTGGTGGTGTGGTGGATACACAAACCGTGAAGCAAATCTCAAATTCTTACCAGCCTACCCAAAGAGTAGGTGGTGATCGCAACCGCTAGTAGTCAAACTCTCAAAGCTTGGCTATAGCGACATTGTGGAGAATCAAACGCAGGACGAGATGTATGTGGAGCTGAAGGCTTATAATATGGTAGCAAAAGGGTCAAGAATAATAAAATCGAGATGCAAAGTTGAATAAACGCCAACGACGCAGATCAGGTTGGTCCTAGGCTAGACCTCGCTAGAGACGCGAGCCTAGAACACTAACAAAATCACGGCACTGCACGTAAACAAAGGAAAAGCACACTCAATTTTTTTTCGCTTTTTTTTTTTTTTTGTTTTTTTTTTTGCTGTTTTTTTTTTTTTTGCGAAAATCACTATAATGGCGAGTGTCTCAAAACTCTTCCTAGGTCAAACCGACAGATGGGCACGAAATTTTTCGACCAAATTTTTTTTGACCGCCCGACCCAAAACTCGAAACGGGTCAAAAAACTTTCTATAACGGCGATCGCTCAAAACGCTTAGAAACACCTAAAATAGGATAGCCGTAAAATTTTTATCCCGCATGCTTTTGGAAAATTTTGGGCCTAAACGGAGGGTGGTTTCCGACTATGGACGGCAAAAGATTGTCGGACGGACGGCAAAAGATTGCTGAATCAAACCTACTCGCATAAGGAAACACGAATCGAAATTAGATGGATCCCGAAAACAAATCTAATATGCAAGGAACTCGGATTGGTGGTGGATATATGGTGGTGGTATATGGCAGCGTGGTGGTATATGGCAGCGTGATGGTATATGGATACGGATTCAAGCGTGGCGGATAAGCGTGGTGGTAGATGGCAGGGCGATGATGATGAAAGCGCGGGCGTGACAACTTATGACCGTAACTCAAACTCTAAAAGACTAGACTCTAAGACCAAAGAACTCGACACCACGATGCAACCGCAAATTCAACAACGCAAATACGTAAAAGATTATGCAAAGGCTCGATTGGTTCGGATATGATGACCTAACCCTAATTTTTTTTGGCTTTTTCGTGGACTGTAGGTATGTAGAATGACTCGATCTAAACTACTTAAAATCAGAAAATCTCACCGAGCAACCCGGAAATCTGATACCACTTGATAGAGGCTAAGGTGTCCCGCCTTCGATGAGATGGTGGATTTCGCTTGGTGGAAGTCGACTTTGACGATCCGACTACGAAGGCATGAGGACGCCGCGCTTAGCAATCGCTAAACCAACTCCGAGAGGTTATCGACCACGCCAAGACGATCAACCTGACCACGAGGGTCTATTTCCGCGAGCAAACGAAGAACAAGCAAGAAACTGAGATTGCAACTGATATTGCGAATATAAGATGAAAGCTTTATTGATCAAGGTGGGGTTCTGTGACGCTTTGTCCGGTCGCTGAACACAAACGGCACGCGGGTTGCAGCTATGGCGAACTTTTGATCTAAACAAAACCTAAGTCTAAACGGTGCCCTAAGGGCTGTATATATGGAGGAAGAGGGGTGAATTTCGTGGCCCTAGGTGGAGGGGTCCAAACTAACCCTATCTCTTGTTTCCCCACACATACGGACTCTAAAAATAGCCTATACTAATGTATTTCGAAATTACATGGGCCTGGCCCAATAATAAGGTGACGAAGACCTAGAATAGCCTATGGACTAATATTATGAAGTGGCATCTTGTATATTTCGTCCAAGGCTTCATGAACTCCTTATGGTGGCTTCAAAGTCCTGAAATCATCACTTGTAACTCCGTTTGATCCTCTTTGCATGCCATCAACTCCATGTGTGTTCTTGCTCCAATGCTCATCCTTCTCCAAGCTAGGCCCTTCATTTGTAAGCAAAACAAATGTATCCAATTTAGGCAGATCATATTCTCATGAACATTAGAATCATTACCAAGAAACGAAAGTACTGTAATTTAGTTGATGCATGCGAGCTCTAGTAATTGGTCCAAGATGTATAGCAGCAGGGTCAGGTGTAACAATGGTATTGATGTCCTCATCACTCATTTTACCGTGTTCACTTTGCATGCTATGCTTGCTTCTATGCCTTTGCCATGCAATTGTGACCCTTGTTTACATCTACCCATGATTCTCCATTATGATATTCCTATGTGTATTTGCATGCTTGGTGGAGATCCTTGTTGCTTTTGCCATGTTTATCATGTGCCCCATTCTATTGATGCTTGTTGTGTTGGGAGAGTCATGATGACCCATTGCTATTCACATATGGCCTCTCGCCAATACATTCATGATATTGTACTCATATCTTGCTTTCATGCTTGTGCTATGACTTGTGAATTATTCATGCCCACTATTTGCACCAATGACATGTTTGCCATGATTCCTCCTAGTATGTTGCATCTTCGCACTACTAGCTTGCTTGATTTGATAGCTATGAATGCTCGCTATGTTGCATCACCCATGTTCCACTACTTGCTTTCTTGGGTTGATGACATATATGCTCATGCCTCTCACATGATATATCTTGATCATTGTCTCTTGTGTTATAAGTGCTCATCTCATGCGGTTGATGACAACCATCTATATGCTTTGCACATGATTCATATTGCTTCGTGTCATATATCTCCATGTGTTGCATCTCTCATGCTAGATTTGCCATGTATTGAGTGCAACAATGCTTATAGTCTTGCTCTTAAGATTGCCCCCATAGCATTCTTACATATGTTTGGAGATTTTGACATAATTCTTGTGAAGCATGCTTGTCTTACTTCTTTGCACCATATACCTAGTGCCATGAATATTACCATTGTTGCATCATATTATTCATGCACTTGTGCTTCTAATGGTTTTGTGCAAGAGAAGAGAACCATCATGATGGATGATGTGTTTGTCTACCATGTGCATAATGCTCTTTGTTTTGTTGTGTGCATGTGTAGGATACTTGGACTTTGTGTCGACTTCCACTTCACGTGAGTCGACTATTCGAGATCTTGAGAGCGAGCCTCATACATTCTACCATGACTCTCTTCTACAATCAGATTTGCTTCCACTTCGCATTGTGAAGAATGCACAAGGACACACTTTCAAGGTGACATCCTTCTTGAGCTTGATATTGTGGATCATACTTCATGTGTTGCTTGCACCATTTGCACGCATGTTCGAGATATTGCTTTCTACCATGATTTCCACATTTCCATGCTTCATGACATATATAGCTTGTGTGTTGCATCCAATTCTTGACTACTTGCTACTATCATATGGTTGGTTGCACCAATATCATTTCTTCACATATGCCATGTCCCTTTGCTTGTCACATGCTTGACTTGATTGCCTCACACATGATGAACAATTGCTCTTTCCATTGTGTTGAGTGCCACACTATATTCACTACACCCTATGCACATTATGCTTGGATTGTCTTGCACCTGACCCATGTGTTTAGACACTTCATTTTATTTGGGGTTGTGAATACTTCCTATGCCTACCATAGACCTTTCATTGAGCAATTTGTCAATGCTTGCTATGACCTCGAGGTAGATGCTTATTCTCTTGTCACACATGTTTGCATCTCTATCTCACATTTACATGCTTGTTCCCATGATGTACTTGATTGTGCTCAATTTATATGTCCAAATGTCATGACACACTTCTTTGTCAAACCATATGCTATGCTTGATGACAACACTTGTTGGGTGAATCACCTCTTAAATGCTTGGTTTTGCTCTTACGACAACCACATTTGTTTTTCCAAGTGCTTGTTATCTTTGCTACTTTTGAAGGAATTACAAGACGGTGCGACATTGGAGAGTGCCCATTTGGAACTTCAAGATGACAAGAACTTGGTGATCGACCACTTCTACACGGCAACGCCCATCTCTTTCCCATGGTGATTTGGTTTTCGATCCGAGGTCGGATCTTTCCTAAGGGGAGGGATGATGCGAGCATCCTACGGACATCACCATGTCAAGAGCCCATTTGGCAAGTGACACGCATGACATCTACTTCACACACACTAAGGTGAATCATCTCCTTTACACGCGCCACTTGACCCCTTCGAGGATGGCATACTACTTGACACTTCTCCCGCGCGCATGCATAGGTATTGTCGGAACTTCACGGACGACGAGGAGGAGTGCAAGCGCCAAGGAACGACTACACCATCCGCGAGGGAAGAGGGAAGAGAAGACGGAAGAAAGGAGAAGAAGACGGAGCGGCCGCAGAGCGAGGCCGACATCCGGACCGCCGTCCGGATCATCCGGCTCGCCGGATCATCCGAGTCCCTCCGGATCATCCGGATAATTCGTCCAAGACACCAAGGCCTCATGTGAAGCCGGATCATCCGCCCCTCCCGAACATCCGGACGACGGCCGGATCATCTGACCCCATCCGGATCATCCGGCTATGCTCACAGGCAGGTCCTCCGGCCGAGGCCCGTGTACCTTCGCCCCTCACTTACCCCTTCGCCCCTTGGGCTATAAATAGACCTCCTCCACCTCCTTTCTAGGGTTAGCAAAGTGATAGCTCATTCTTAGGTGAGCTTTGCTCCTACCGATCTCTACTCTTGAGAGAGAGAGACTCACATCCATTGGAGGCCAAGACCTCCATCTAGGAGAAGATCCCGGGATATCATCAAGACCCCTTGTGGGAAGATCCATCTAGGATATCATCAAGACCTCCTCTGGAGATGAACCTTACCTTGTATCTTTCCCTTTGTTGTTCATGTACCTTGTGACCTTGTGTGTTTGATTGTCTAGTGGATGTGTGATTTGGACTTGTTCTTGAGTGTTTCCTTGTGATTTCTCCCTGCTCTTCCCCGTGTTCATCGTGGTTCTTCGAGGGATCCCGCCCAAACGTGAAAGATCGCCGCTATAGGGTTCCACCCTACATCATATGGTATCATGAGCCACGTTGATCACGTTTTTGGAGCCCCTACCCCGTGTTCTAGCTTGATTTTGTTGTTTTCGTCCTAAATCCGAAAATTCCCACCAAAAATAGCCCCCAATTTTTTTTGTGATTTGTTGGTTTGATGATGTTTTGTTGATTTTGATCCGTGGATTCGCTTGGTTTCAAGTGGATCTAGCATTTCCCCAAGTTTCCCCACCTACCATCCACGAAATCTCGCCAATTTTGACCCCAAAATCCCCAAATTCCGCCCAAAAATTCGCTCCACGAGGAAATCCCGAAGCGATTGATTTGTCCGGATCATCCGGACCTTCTCCCGGATCATCCGGACATCACTCGATCAGCTGGACGCCCCGGACGCCCGTGATAACCCACGCCTAAATTCCCGAAACGGAGTCGACGAACCCGGATCATCCGGATGTATTCCCGATCATCCGGACATAGTTCGATGAGCTGGACCTCCTCCCGATGTCCGTTAACCCCGACACTACTTCAGCTGAAATTTTGTTTTGGTCATAACTAATTCATCCGAGTCCGATTTTGACGTTTTAGCTCGCTTTTGAAGCTATTGACATCCCCATCCCACAAAAATACCACCAACATCATTTGACTCCATCATATTTTCTGAAATTTGGCAAGTTTGCCTAGGCCTCCACCATATCATCCGTGATTACCACCACCGACTTCCGCAACCTAACCCATTTCGCTCCCCATTGCATATGTGGTTGTTTGAGTTGTGATTAGAGTCTCCTAAGGTGTTTCGCCACTTAGGGACAATTGCTTCTTCATCAACCACCACCACCACTTCCGCATAGACGTGCTCCACTACATTTCCACCCCAACTTAACCCAATTTTGTTTGAATTGTGGCTTGTGTCTCCTAAGGTGTTTCGCCACTTAGGATGGCAAATTCAACTCCGACTGTATAGCCCATCTTTCCACTTCCGCATTGCCTAGTGCAACACCACCACCGCTTCCGCTACCACCATTTGACATTTGTCATTTGAGATTTTGAGTTTGCGGTTTTTCCGCTCCTAAGGTGTTTCGCTACTTAGGACGAGTCTCCATCTTCTTGGTATCTACACCAAGAACACCGCCACTCATCATCGCAGCGACGGTAACCTCGATTTACACCTTTGTATATTCCCTTGCAATTACATTGTTAACTCCTAGCCCATTTTATGCTATTTGCCTATCGAGACTAGCCATTTGAGTATTGCCGCAACGCTATTTGTGCACATTAGTGATCCACCATCCATTGCATACATACCATATCATCTTGGTATCATATCATCCATTGTGCCTCAAGTTTGTTCCCGTGATATACACAATTGCTATCTTGGTTTGTGCATTGTTTAAAAGTGGCCATAGAAAAAAAAGAGCAAAGAGCTCGTGAGCAAGTGCCATAGCATCATACCCCATTGCAAATAAGAGCCATACCAAAATCTACATCATATGATATCATGCTTGAGAGAAACACTGAACCATACATACATAGCATACTTGGGATAGAAGTTTATCCATTTCAGATCTATAGGTTCTGCACAAGTGTCGATCCGCCTATTGAGCAATCGTATAGCGCTCTCTTGAGTTGTACAACACGAAGCGCTTCCGTGGATTCCACATTTTGTGCTCATTCCTTGGTCAGCACGAATTCCCATTTATCTATCCGTGTGTGTTTCCGTGCCATTATTTGCTATTGGTCCATTTGTTTCACTTGCTAATTTGTGAATCTCTTTCAACATTATTGACTCTTGCTAACATTTTGCATCAAATTTTGTGCCACTATCCTCACCAAGCTCTACCATAAGCTTTACTTGTAGGTGTGAGGAACAAGTCCGCACCAATTCCACTATTCTTTCATCTCACATTGAGTGACACGGATACATCCTCAACTTTGGGAAAAGGTAACTTGGTATTGTTTATCTCATTTCCTACTCACCTCTACTCGAGTCTTGTGATGGATAGGCAAGGCATTTCATCTTCGGTCTACAACAACAACGACGAAGTTCGATGCCATGAACAACAACTCCGACGCCAAGATGCAAGCTAAAATGGAGGAGATCAAAGCCCTCATCAAGTCCTACAAGCGATCTTCCTCATCTTCGAGAAGACGCCAAGAGCACATGCTTCCGAGCTACCATCTCCAAAGAAGATCACATCGCATCGACACCATCACCAACAAGAACGTGAAGGTCAAGAGCTCTACATCAACAACCGCCAATGACTTCACCATCTCCCTTGGCATCCTCGCCAAGTTTACTTCAAGGCATCTTCGCCACTTAACATACGACATCTTCGCCAACAAGAACCCCAAGACTACACTCAAGAGAAGCTCCCAAGCTCAAGTCCGCGACTTCCACGAGCTACTACGACCTCGACATCGACCATGCGATTCCTTTCTATGGACTCAAGAACCCGAGGAGTACCTCGAGGGGAGCGCTTGATGGACGACTCACCTCAAGCTTACATCAAGTTCGTCTCCAAGATCAAGTGAAGTGCGCGAATCCAAAAATACTCCACGCTCCGCCAGAGGCCCGAGTACCTCAAATTCAGCTTTAAGCAGACTTTTGGCCCCGAAAGTCAAAGAACATCATTCGTCATTGTTTTTCGTGCAAGTTTCGACCCATTGGCACTTCCTTTTGAAGGAAAGTCGAGAGATTATATTTTTATAGACATTAGCCCCTTGTAGGGACAAACGCATTTTCGCAGATGCTCCATGATCCGACTATCTCATTTGGCCAGAATTGAAGAAAATCCAAAGGGCTATATGCCTTATTCTCCTTGTTTTCACGGATGGCATGTCAGAACTCATGCGCGCGAAAGCAAAGAACAAAAGAGCATTCCTCGTGATCGGTCAATATATATGTGGAAACGATATCTCCTCTATACAGAGAAGAAATTTTGGGGCAATCAGCAAAAAGCGACGAGAAAATGAAGTACTTTCAAGGACCGCCATAGAAAGGACAGTGTTCACTAAAACACCATAATTTTGTCATGCAGAGTTCGTGGTCGGCCCATAAGTATCCAACTGCCGCAATGAGCGCTGAATCGAAAAATACTCCACGCTCGCTTAGGAGGCCCGGAGTACCTCAAATTCAGCCTTAAGGTGACTTTTGGCCCTAAAAGTCAAGAACATCATTCATCGCTGTTTTTCGCATAAGTTTCAACCCATTAGCACTTCCTTTTGAAGGAAATTGAGAGATTATGTTGCTTATAGACATTAGCGCTCGGTAGGGACAAACATACCTTTCTCGCAGATGCTCTATGATCCGGCAATCTCATTTGGTCAGAATTGAAGAACATCCAATGCTATATGCCTTATTCTTCTTGTTTTCGCCAAGATGGCATGTCAGAACTCATGCGCGGAAAGCCAAGAACAAAAGGCATTCCCGGCATTGGTCAATATATATGTGGAAACGATATCTCCTCTATAGAGGACAAGAAATTTTGGGGCAATCAGCAGTAAAGCGACGAGAAGATGAAGTACTTTCAAGGACCGCCATAGAAAGGACAGATGTTCACTAAAACGGTCATAATTTTGTCATTCTGACCGTGTCGGGCCCATAAGTATTAAACTGCCAAGTAGCGAAGCGCTGTGAAACCAAAAAATACTCCACGCTCCGCCAAGGCCCGGAGTACCTCAAATTCAGTTTAAGCAGGACTTTTAGGCCCTAAAAGTCAAGGAACATCATTCGTCGTTGTTTTTCAAACAAGTTTTCAACCCATTGGCACTTCCTTTTGAAGGAAATTCGAGAGATTATGTTTTTATAGACATTAGCCCCATCGGTAGGGACAAACGCATTTTTGCAGATGCTCCATGATCCGGCTATCTCATTTGGCCAGAATTGAAAATCCAATGCAATATGCCTTATTCTCCTTGTTTTCGCCAAGATGGCATGCCAGAACTCATGCTGCGTGAAAGCCAAGAACAAAAGGGCATTCCCGCATCGGTCAATATATATGTGGAAACGATATTCCTCTATAGAGGACAAGAAAGTTTGGGGCAATCAGCAAAAGAGCACGAGAAAATGAAGTACTTTCAAGGACCGCCATAGAAAGGACAGATGTTCACTAAAACGGTCATAATTTTGTCATTCGAGTCCGTGGTCGGCCCATAAGTATTAAACTGCCACAAGAAGCGCCTGAATCCAAAAAATACTCCACGCTCCGCCAGAGGCCCGAGTACCTCAAATTCAGCCTTAAGCAGGACTTTTGGCCCCGAAAGTCAAGAACATCATTCGCCACTGCTTTTCGCATGTTTCAACCCATTTGCACTTCCTTTTGAAGGAAATTCGAGAGATTATGTTGCTTATAGACATTAGCCCTCGGTAGGGACAAACATACCTTTCGCAGATGCTCTATGATCCGCAATATCATTTGGTCAGAATCAAGAAAATTCAGCGGCTATATGCCTTACTCTCCTTGTTTTTGCCGCATGGCATGTCAGAACTCATGCGCTAAAGCCAAGAACAAAAAGGCATTCCCGCATCGGTCAATATATATATGTGGAAACGATATCTCCTCTATAGAGGACAAGAAATTTTGGGGCACTCGGGCAAAAAGCATACGAGAAAATGAAGTACTTTCAAGGACTGCCATAGAAAGGATGATGTTCACTAAAACGGTCATAATTGTATCATTCGAGTCCGTGGTCGGCCCATAAGTATTGTTGCCATGGCGAAGCGCCATGAATACAAAATATACTCCACGCTCCGCCAGAGGCTCGAGTACCTCAAATTCAGCGCTAAGCAGGACTTTTGGCCCTAAAAGTCACGGAACATCATTCGTCATTGCTTTCGCATAAGTTTCAACCCATTGGCACTTCCTTTGAAGGAAATTCGAGAGATTATGTTGCTTATAGACATTAGCCCCCGGTAGGGACAAACGCATTTTTGCAGATGCTCAATGATCCGCAATCTCATTTGGTCAGAATTGAAGAAAATCCAGCGGCTATATGGCTTATTCTTCTTGTTTTCGCCGATGGCATGTCAGAACTCATGCTGCGGAAAGCCAAGAACAAAAGGCATTCCCTGCATTGGTCAATATATATGTGGAAACGATATCTCCTCTATAGAGGACAAGAAATTTTGGGGCAATCAGCAGTAAAGCGACGAGAAGATGAAGTACTTTCAAGGACCGCCATAGAAAGGATGATGTTCACTAAAACGGTCATAATTTTGTCATTCTGACCGTGTCGGGCCCATAAGTATTAAACTGCTCACAAGTAGCGCCAGTGAAACCAAAAAATACTCCACGCTCCGCCGTAGGCCCGGAGTACCTCAAATTCAGTTTAAGCAGACTTTTAGGCCCTAAAAGTCAAGGAACATCATTCGTCGTTGTTTTTCAAACAAGTTTTCAACCCATTGGCACTTCCTTTTGAAGGAAATTCGAGAGATTATGTTTCTTATAGACATTAGCCCCATCGTAGGGACAAACGTATCTTTTTGCAGATGCTCCATGATCCGGCTATCTCATTTGGTCAGAATTGAAAATCCAATGGCAATATGCCTTATTCTCCTTGTTTTCGCCAGATGGCATGCAGAACTCATGCGCTGCGGAAAGCCAAGAACAAAAGGGCATTCCCTGCATCGGTCAATATATATGTGGAAACGATATCTCCTCTATAGAGGACAAGAAAGTTTGGGGCAATCAGCAAAAGAGCACGAGAAAATGAAGTACTTTCAAGGACCGCCATAGAAAGGATGATGTTCACTAAAACGGTCATAATTTTGTCATTCGAGTCCGTGTCGGCCCATAAGTATTAAACTGCCATGGCGAAGCGCTGAATCCAAAAAATACTCCACGCTCCGCCAGAGGCCCGAGTACCTCAAATTCAGCCTTAAGCAGACTTTTGGCCCCGAAAGTCAAGAACATCATTCGTCATTGTTTTTCGACAAGTTTCAACCCATTTGCACTTCCTTTTGAAGGAAATTCGAGAGATTATGTTGCTTATAGACATTAGCCCTCGGTAGGGACAAACATACCTTTCGCAGATGCTCTATGATCCGCAATATCATTTGGTCAGAATTGAAGAAAATCCAGCGGCTATATGCCTTACTCTCCTTGTTTTTGCCGCATGGCATGCTGTAACTCATGCGCGTGAAAGCCAAGAACAAAAAGGCATTCCTGGCATCGGTCAATATATATATGTGGAAACGATATCTCCTCTATAGAGGACAAGAAATTTTGGGGCAATCGGGCAAAAAGCATACGAGAAAATGAAGTACTTTCAAGGACTGCCATAGAAAGGACAGATGTTCACTAAAACGGTCATAATTGTATCATTCGGAGTCCGTGGTCGGCCCATAAGTATTGTTGCTCAAGGCGAAGCGCTGAATACAAAATATACTCCACGCTTCGCCAGAGGCTCGAGTACCTCAAATTCAGCGCTTAGCAGTGACTTTTGGCCCTAAAAGTCACGGAACATCATTCGTCATTGTTTTTCGCACAAGTTTCAACCCATTGGCACTTCCTTTTGAAGGAAATTCGAGAGATTATGTTGCTTATAGACATTAGCCCCTGGTAGGGACAAACGCATTTTTGCAGATGCTCAATGATCCGCAATCTCATTTGGCCAGAATTGAAGAAAATCCAATGCTATATGCCTTATTCTCCTTGTTTTCGCCAAGATGGCATGTCAGAACTCATGCGCGTGAAAGCCAAGATCAAAAGGGCATTCCCGCATCACCAATATATATGTGGAAGCGATATCTCCTCTATAGAGGACAAGAAATTTTGGGGCAATCAGCAAAAGCGACGAGAAAATGAAGTACTTTAAGGATCGCCATAGAAAGGACAAATGTTCACTAAAACGGTCATAATTTTGTCATTCGAGTCCGTGTCGGGCCCATAAGTATTAAACTGCCAAGTAGCGAAGGCTGAATACAAAAAATACTCCACGCTTCCGCCAGAGGCCCGAGTACCTCAAATTCAGCCTTAAGCAGACTTTTGGCCCCGAAAGTCAAAGAACATCATTCGTCATTGTTTTTCGCATAAGTTTCAACCCATTGGCACTTCCCTTTGAAGGAAATTCGAGAGATTATGTTGCTTATAGACATTAGCCCCTCGTAGCAAAAAACGATTTTTTGCAGATGCTCTATGATCCGGCTATCTCATTTGGCCATAAATTGAAGAAAATCCAGCGCTATATGCCTTATTCTCCTTGTTTTCGCGGATGGCATGTCAGAACTCATGCGCGCGAAAGCCAAGAACAAAAGGGCATTCTTTGCATCGGTCAATATATATGTGGAAACGATATCTCCTCTATAGAGGACAAGAAATTTTGGGGCAATCAGCAAAAGCGACGAGAAAATGAAGTACTTTCAAGGACCGCCATAGAAAGGACAGATGTTCACTAAACGGTCATAATTTTTTCATTCGAGTCCGTGTCGGGCCCATAAGTATTAAACCGTCGCAAGCAAGCGCCAAGAATCCAAAAAATACTCCACGCTCCGCCAGAGGCCCAGAGTACCTCAAATTCAGCCTTAAGCAGACTTTTGGCCGTGGAAAGTCAAGAACATCATTCGTCATTGTTTTTCGATAAGGTTCAACCCATTGTGATGAGGATATCAATACCATTGTTACACCCACAGCCCCTCGCCGCTATTCATATCGACCAATTACTAGAGCTCACAAGACGCCAACTAAATTACTGTGTACTTTCGCTTCTTGGTAATGATTCTAATGTTCATGACAATATGATGTTGCTTAAATTGGATACATTTGTTTTGCTTACAAATGAAGGGCCTAGCTTGGAGAAGGATGAACATTGGAGCAAGAACAAGCATGGAGATGATGGCATGCAAGGGGGACAAGAATGGAGTTATAAGTGATGATTTCAGTGACTTTGAAGCCACCATAACGAAAGTGCATGAAGCCTTGGACGAAATATACAAGATGCCACTTCATAAATTTCGTCCAGATGCTATTCTAGGTGCTGATCACCTTATTATTGGGCCAGCCCATGTAATTTCGAAATACATAAGTATAGGCTATTTTAGAGTCCGATGTGTGGGGAAACAAGAGATAGGGTTAGTTTCGACCCTCCACCAAGGGCCACGAAATTCACCCCTCTTCCTCCATATATACAGCCCTTAGGGCACTATTTAGACTTTGGGTTTTGTTTAGATTAAAAGTTCGCCATAGCTGCAACTTCACAGATTTCGCTTGTGTTCAACGACTGCATAAAGGCGCCACGTAACCCCACCTTGATCAATAAAGCTTTCATCTTATATTCGCAATATCCAGATTGCAATCTCAGCTTGCTTGTTCTTCGCTTGTCGCAGGAAATGCACTCGTGGTCGTTGATCGTGTTCGCGGGTCAATAACCTCTGGAGTTGGTTTAGCGACATATATGCGCGACGCCCTCGCACGCTCAGAGTCGGATCGCCAAAGTCGACTTCCACCAAAGCGAAATGCACCATCTCATCGAAAGACGGACACCTTTGCCTCTATCAAGTGGTATCGATTTCCGTGTTGCTCGTGAGATTTTATAGTTTTTTGTAGTTTAGATCGAGTCTGTTCTTCATACCTATAGTCCACTTAAAAAGCCAAAAAAATTAGGTTAGGTCATCATATCTCGAACCAATCTGAGCCTTTGCATAATCTTTTTCAGATTTGGCGTTGTTGAATTTATGTTGCATCGCCGTGTCTAGTTGCGGTCTTAGAGTCTAGTCTTTAGAGTTTCGAGTTCTTGTCATAAGTTGTCACGCCGCCGCACCATCATCATCGCCTCGCCATCTACCACCACCGCTATCCGCCACCGCTCAATCCATATCCAGATACCACCACCGCCGCCATATACCACCACCGCTGCCATATACCACCACCGCTGCCATATACCACCACCAATCCGAAGTTCCTTGCATATTAGGTTTGTTTTCGATCCATCTAATTTCCGATTCGTGTTTCCTTGTCCGAGTAGGTTTCGATTTCAGCAATCTTTTGCCGTCTGAAACCACCTCCGCTTAGGCCCAAAATTTTCCAAAACGCAATTGACAAAAAAATTCGCTATCCTATTTTAGGTGTTTCTAAGCGATTGAGACAACAATAAGTTATAGAAAGTTTTTTGACCTGCTTCAGCTTCTGGGTCCAGCAATGAAAAAAAATTGGTCCAAAAATTTCGTGCCCATCCCGCTGCTTGACTGGAAGAGTTTTGAGACACTCGCCATTATAGTGATTTTTCGCAAAAAAAGAGCAGCAAAAAAAAAATCAGCGCAAAAAAAGGAGCGAAAAAAATTCCAGCAGTGCTTTTCCTTTGTTTACGCAGCAGCCGTGATTTTGTTAGTGTTCTAGGCTCGCTGCTCTAGCACGGTTCAGCCTAGGACCAAAGACAAGACTGCTGCTGAGCGCTTATTCAACTTTGCATCTCTCAATTGATTATTGTCAATCTTTTTGCTACCATATTATAAGCCTTCCCAGCTCCACATACATCTACGCCGTATGCTTGACTCTCCCCGCAATCGCCTATCCAAGCTTTTGAGAGTTTTGATTACAATGGTTGCCGATCACCGCCGCGCTGGGTAAGAACTGTAAGAATTTGAGATTTGCTTGACGGATTTGTGACACCCAACACCACCTCTTGTTAGTAGTCCAGAGGATCATATTTTGTGTGTTTCTATTGTCGCTAACCATGGCAGGATCACAAGTTTATTTAGACTGACCGGGAGAACATGACAAACAGAGCGTTATATGATAAGTTTCAACAAATGATGAGTGGGCAGGTGGAAGATGTGCTAAATAGATTTGAAGAGGCCATGGAGAAGATAGATGGCATTGAGAAGGCATTCGAAACAAAGTTCGATAACAAGTTTAATGAATTGCTCGCTGGCCTACCACCACCACCACCGGCTGCACCTAACGCACCTCTACAACAACAACAACGACTACCTCCACATCGCGAACAGCCTCCGCCGAGCGACCCGTGTCCTCTTCACCGCCAAGCTGCCGGTGTCATTGCTGATACTTCGTGGCTCCCCGCCGATGGGGGAGGATGATTATATGGGAGATTACGAGGATGAGGTTGATCAACATCGTAACTATGTGCAACCACCAAAGACCACAACCACCGTGTCGCCCACATGCAAATAATGGCAATGTTAGGGCTCCTCAGTACGAGATCATGACCATCTCCCTAAACTGAAATTGAATATTCCACCATTTGAGGGTAGATATGTTCCTCGATATATATCTTACTTGGGAGTTAGAAACCGAACAACGATTTACATGTTTACAATATCCCGAGGAGAGACGTGTTCTCGCCATTGCTTGTGCTTTCACTAGCTTTGCATGTGTTTGGTGGTCTCAACATTGTAGATTATATCCTCTTCCAGCTACTTGGGCTGCTTTGAAAACTGCTATGCGACTGCTGGTTCCGCCATATTATCAACGTGAATTACTTCAAAATTGCAGCGCTTAAGACAAGGAAAAATTTCAGAGAAGAATATTATCGAATTACAAACCGGCTTGATTAGATGTGGTATTGTTGAGGAGAATGAAGCTATGCTTGCACGCTTTCGGGTGGATTAAATAGAGAGATTCACACCATTCTAGACTATAAGGATTATAATAATATCACTGCTTATTCCATCTTGCTTGTAAAGTTGAACGTGAAGTGCGTGATCGATGCATTGGCGCGACTAACTTTTCTCGCAGGTCGACCTTCTTCATATACACCACGCATCATCTACTTCCACCGCACCATCACCTCCTTCAAAGCCACCTCCAACCGTGATACAAAAAAGCAGCACAACCACCACTATCTCGCCAAGAGCACACCGCCGGCTCGCACAGTAGTTCTTCTTCTTCCATGGCGCCAACAGGCACATAATGCGAGCATCCTACGGTCATCACCATGTCAAGAGTCCGCTTGGCAAGTGACACGCATGCACTTACTTCGATACATAAAGGTGAATCTTCTCCTTTACACGTGTTCACTTGACCCTTTGAGGATGGTATACTACTTGGCACTCCACTGTGCATGCATAGGTATTGTTGGAGCTTCACGAATGACGAGGAGGAGTGCAAGCGCCAAGGAACGCCTAAACCGTCTCGCAAGGGAAGCGTGGAAGCGAAGACGGAAGAAGAAGGACCTGCCTAGTCTCAGAAGGGCGGTATTATCGCCTAAAGTAAGCGGTATTATCATCAAGCGGTACTACATCACTTCAAAGCAAGCGGTATTACCGCCAAGCGGTACTACCGCCCATGAGTCTGCACATTACCGCCTCGCCTGCAGGCAGCAGCACTGGGCCTTGGCCTTGTATCCTCTCCCACTTACCCCTTCGTGGCTTAGACTATAAATAGACCACCTCCACCTCCTTTCTAGGGTTAGCAAATATGATAGCTAATTTTAGGTGAGCTTTGCTCCTACCTCTACTCTTGAGAGAGAGAGATTACTACTCCCATGGAGTTCAAGACCTCCATGTGAGAAGATCCTCATGGATATCATCAAGACCCCCTTGTGGGAAGATCCATCTAGGATATCATCAAGACCTCCTCTGGGAGATGAACCTTACCTTGTATCTTTCCCTTTGTTGTCCATGTACCTTGTGATCTTGTGTGTTTGATTGTCTAGTGGATGTGTGATTGGACTTGTTCTTGAGTGTTTCCCCTTGTGATTTCTCCCCGTTCTTCCCTGTGTTCATCGTGTTCTTCGAGGGATCCCACTCCAAACGTGAAAGAACGACGCTATAGGGTTCCACCCTACATCATATGGTATCATGAGCCACGTTGATCACGTTTTTGGAGCCCCTACCCCTCTTTTTCTAGCTTGATTTTGTTGTTTTCGTCCTAAATCCGAAAATCCCCACCAAAAATAGCCCCCAAATTTTTTTGTGATTTGTTGGTTTGATGATGTTTTGTTGATTTTGATCCGTGGATTTGCTTGGTTTCAAGTGGATCTAGCATCTCCCCAAGTTTCACCTCTTTTCATCCACGAAATCCATCCAATTTTGCCCCCGAAATCATCCATTTCGCCCCCAAAATCGCTACCGATTCGATTCATGGAATCTCGACACGAGCGGTACTATCGCCTATAGAGCGGTACTACCGCTCGCTTAACGGCATTATCGCCAGTTCTGTTCCAGCCAAAACAATGGTAATCCCGACACGAGCGGTACTATCCGCCTCCCGAGCGGTACTACCGCCTCGCCGCCAGCTTTCCGAGTTTCACCATTTTCACCATAACTAATTCATCCGAGTCCGCTTTTGACGCTTTTAGCTCGCTTTGAAGCTATTGACATCCCCATCCCACAAAAATACTACCAACATCATTTGACTCCATCACATTTGGTGAATTTTGGCATCTTTGCCTAGGGCTCCACCACAACATCCGTGATAACCATCACCAACTTCCGCAACCTAACCCATTTTGTTCCTTATAGCATTAGTGGTTGTTTGAGTTGTGATTTGAGTCTCCTAAGGTGTTTCGGCTACTTAGGGACAATTGCTTCTTCATCAACCACCACCACCACTTCCGATAGGCGTGCCCACCATACACTTCCGCCACCCCAACTTAACCCAATTTTGTTTGAGTTGTGACTTGTGTCTCCTACGGTGTTTCGCCACTTAGGGACGGCAAATTCAACTCCGACTGTATAGCCCATCATTCCACTTCCGCATTGCCTAGTGCAACACCACCACCGCTTCCGCTACCACCATTTGACATTTATCATTTGAGATTTTGAGTTTGCGGTTTTTCCGCTTCCTAAGGTGTTTCGCCACTTAGGGACAAGTCTCCATCATCTTGGTATCTACATCAAGAACACCGCCACTCATCATCGCAGCGACGGTAACCTCGACGACACCATTGTATATTCCCTTGCAATTGCATTGTTAACCCCTAGCCCATTTTATGCCACTTGCCTATCGAGACTAGCCATTTGAGTATTGCTGTGCCACGCTATTTGTGCACATTAGTGGTCTACACCATCCATTGCATACATACCATATCATCTTGGTATCATATCATCCATTGTGCCTCAAGTTTGTTCCCGCATATACACAATTGCTATCTTGGTTTGTGCATTGTGCAAAAGTGGCCATAGAAAAAAAAAGAGAGAATAAGCTTTTAAGCAAAAGAGAAAGAGCAAAGAAGCTTGTAAGCAATAGCCATAGCATTACAATATATCATGCGGTATCATATTTGATCATCTTTGATCATTGTGTGAGAAACACCGGGAACCATACATATATAGCATAGTTGGGATAGAATGTTTATCCATTTTGCATCTTATAGGTTGTGCACAAGTGTCGATCCGCCTATTGAGCAATCGTATAGCTGCCTCTCTTGAGTTGTGCAACACGAGCGCCTTCCGTGGACTCCACATTTTGTGCTCATTCCTTGGTTGCACGACCCCATTTATCTATCCGTGTGTGTTTCCGTGAGCCACATATTGCTATTGGTCTACTTGTTTCGCTTATGAATTTGTGAATCTCTTTCAACATTATTGACTCTTGCTAACATTTGCATCAAATTTTTTGTGCCACTATCCTCACCGAGCTCTACCATAAGCTTTACTTGATAGGTGTGAGTGAACAAGTCCGCACCAATTCCACTATTCTTTCATCTCACATTGAGTGAGACGGATACATCCTCAACTTTGGGAAAAGGTAACTTGGTATTGTTTATCTCATTTCCTACTCACCTCTACTCGAGTCTTGTGATGGATAGGCAAGGCATTTCACCTTCGGTCTACAACAACAACGACGAGTTCGATGCCATGAACAACTCCAACGCCAAGATGCAAGCTCAAATGGAGGAGATCAAAGCCCTCATAAAGTCCTACAAGCGATCTTCCTCATCTTCGAGAAGACGCCAAGAGCACATGCTTCCGAGCTACCATCTCCGCAAGATCACACCGCATCGACACCATCACCAACAAGAACGTGAAGGTCAAGAGCTCAACACCAACAACCGCCAACGACTTCACCATCTCCCTTGGCATCTTCGCAAGCGACTTCAAGGCATCTTCGCCACGGACATACGGCATCTTCGCCAACAAGAACCTCAAGACTACGCCAAGAGAAGCTCCCAAGCTCAAGTCCGCGACTTCCACGAGCTACTACGACCTCGACATCGACCACGCGATTCCTTTCTATGGGACTCACGAACCCGAGGAGTATCTCGAGGGAGCGCTTAATGGACGACTACCCTCGCTACATCAAGTTCCTCCCAAGATCAAGTGAAGTGCGCCACAAGAAACTTCCACGACTATGCATTGGCATGGTGGCTTCACACACCTTCGAGTACTACGACATGAGTTGGCCCAAGACTAAGAGAGCTTTATGCGCGAGAGTTCGTGCCCCCAACCTACACGAAACAAATTCGACGCCAATTGAGAACACCATCCAAGGATCCAAGTCCATCGACAAGTACTTCAAGGAGATGAAGATTGCCTTGCACGAGCCGGGCGGATTTAATTCCATTTCGATGAAGTTCCACTTCATGATGGGATTGCACAACGACATCTCCAAGACCATCGCCCTCTAGAACTACAAGTCCATCGACGACTACTACATTGGTGCTCTCAAGGCGAACAAGAACTCATGAAGGCCAAGGCTTCTCCACCCCAAGCAAACTTCATGGGAGCAAGCTCTACGACAAGCATGAGGCTAGTACCACCAAGATGTCCAAGCCCGACGAGCTCCAAGACGATGCTCCCAAGGACCAAGCTTTGGAGGCTAGCGACAAAGTGGCGAGCAAGGATGATGCTTCCATCTTAGGAGGCGAGAGTGATGATGTGCCATCTTCGGCCTTCATCCACGACGAGAGTGATGATGTGCCATCTTCGGCCTTCATCCACGGTGACCACGACGAGATGGTTGAGCATGGGATTCTCCTTCGACCACGGCGACGATGATGACTTGAGTGACTTGTGCCACCATATTGAGAGTGAGAGTGACTTCACCACTAGCCCCATACATGATGACTTGCCACACCCCATGTGAGGAGAGCCACAACCCCACCACTTGAGTGAGATGAGTGACTCCACCATACGTGAGTTTGAGTGCACCTATTTTGAGGGAGTGAGTGAACCACCACATAGAGAGAGTGAGATAGTTGATCGGTCTCGTGAGGCCATTGGCATTTCTAACAACTTGACCTCTACCTCTATTGTGTCTTCTCGTTTGGTGCTAGGTCCCATTGATGATGACGCGCCGATCCTCGACAACTTCGTCCTCCCTTTGGACAAGACGATGGCCATGGTGGAACATGATGCACCCCCCACATGGTTCCATCAAGATGAAGATGACCACCATTTGGTCTTTCCCACCTCACCTACACCACTTGAGTGGAATGATAAAGGTAACATAGGTGAAGGTGATGCTCTAGTCCCACTAGTGGACATTCTTGACATTGATTGCTTCCATGATGTTGATCCACCTATTGCCATGCTTCATGCTAGTATGATTTCCCCATGCGATGATTTGGCCATTTATGATGAGTACGATGATTCTCTTGTGGAGTCTATTAGTTGTGATGCCATGTTACATAGGATTTCTTGTGACAATTCTTTAGGTCACATCATGTTTGATAATCCGCTTGACTTGTCATATGCTATGCATGAGATCTCCAGATGTCATATTTGCAATCTCTTCATAGTGACTATGCATATGCCATTAAAATAAACCCAATTTGCACATATGGCATAGATGACAAGCCCATGGTTATTGGTATTTGTTTCTCTTGTGATGATATTGATATGCTCCCTTTGCATCATTTATCTCATATGCCATGCCATGACCATCTAGCTTCGGATATGCATTGTTTTGGATGTTGTCTATTTTCTCCATATGATGTTTCCGATATAGCTCATGAGGAGGCCCCCATAGTTTCCTCATACATTTTAGGAGATTTTGATCCATCCCATCCATTGCATGATCCCAAATCGTGTGTGCACCATATGCTCCCCATGAATAAACATGCTTTTGATGTGCCATATACTTGTTTGCTCAATTTGTGTCCCCATCGTGTCATACATAATAACTATTCTTTCATGATGGATGACATGTTCTTATACCATGCATCAAATTTCTTTGAGCGATGCTTATCTTGTGCTAACTCACACGCACATACACATCATGATGGATGATGTGTACATTTACCACGCCGCACAATTTCTTTGGTTTGTGTCTCTTTGTGTAGGTACTATGCATACTTGTCAACTTCGCAATCCCACGAGTTGACAAAACGAGCTCTTGAGAGCAATGACGATTTGGGATCCCATGGACTATCCTTACCACTGCTCCTTCACAAGAAAGACTACGCTGAACTCCTCTACTTGGCTCTCACACTGCTATGGGCCATTTACCACTTCTCACATTATGCTCATTTTCCCGTGTTCACTTTGCATGCTATGCTTGCTTCTATGCCTTTGCCATGCAATAGGACCCTTGCTTGCATCTACCCATGTTTCATCATTATGCTACTTCTATGTGTATTTGCATGCTTGGTAGAGATCCTTGTTGCTATTGCCATGTTTATCATGTGCCCCATGCTATTGTCCTCATATCTTGCTTTCATGCTTGTGCTATGACATGTGAATTGTTCATGCCCACTATTTGCACCAATGACATGATTGCAATGATTTCTCTAGTATGTTGCATCTTCGCACTACTAATTTGATTGATTTGATAGCTATGAATGCTCCCTATATTGCATCACCCATGTTCCACTACTTGCTTTCTTGGGTTGATGACATATATGCTTTGCACATGATTCATATTGCTTCGTGTCATATATCTCCATGTGTTGCCTCTCCCATGCTAGATTTGCCATGTATCGAGTGCAACAATGCTTATAGTCTTGCTCATGAGATTGCCCCCATAGCATTCTCACTCATGTTTGGAGATTTTGACATATTACTTGTGAATCATGCTTGTCTTACTCCTTTGCACCATGTACATAGTGCCATGAATATTGCCATTGTTGCATCATATTATTCATGCACTTGTGCTTCTAATGGTTATGTGCAAAAGATGAGAACCATCATGATGGATGATGTGTTTATCTACCATGTGCATACGTACTTTGTTTTGTTTTGTGCATGTGTAGGATACTTGGACTTCGTGGTCGACTTCCACTTCACGTGAGTCGACCATTCGAGCTCTTGAGAGCGAGCCTCATATATTCTACCACGACTCGCTTCTACACCGTGATTTGCTTCCACTTCAAGCCAGAAGAATGCACAAGGACACACTTTCCAGGTGACATCCTTCTTGAGCTTGGATATTGTGGATCATACTTCATGTGTTGCTTGCACCATTTGCACGCATGTTCGAGATATTGCTTTCACCCATGATTGCCACATTTCCATGCTTCATGATATATATACCTTGTGTGTTGCATCCAATTCTTGGACTACTTGCTACTTTCATATGGTTGGTTGCACCAATATCATTTCTTCACATATGCCATGTCCCTTTGCTTGTCACATGCTTGACTTGATTGCCTCACACATGATGAACAATTGCTCTTTCTATTGTGTTGAGTGCCACGATATCTTCACTACACCCTATGCACGTTATGCTTGGATTGTCTTGCACTTGCCCCATGTGTTTAGACATTTCACTATATTTGGTGTTGTGAATGACTTTTATGCCTACCATAGACCGTTCATTGAGCACTTTATGCATGCTTGCTATGACCTTGAGGTAGATGCTTGTTCACTTATCACATATATTTGCATCTTGACCTCACATTTGCATGCTTGTTCCCATGATATACTTGATTGTGCTCAATTTATATGCTCAAATGCCATGCCACACTTCTTTGTCAAACCATATGCTATGCTTGATGACAACACTTGTTGGGTGAATCACCCTTGAATGCTTGGTTTTGCTCTTACGACAACCACATTTGTTTTTCCAAGTGCTTGTTATCTTCGCTACTTTTGAAGGAATTACAAGACGGTGCGACATTGAGAGTGCCCATTTGGAACCACAAGATGATTTAATGCTTGGTGATCGCCCACTTCTACACGCATTTACATCATCTCTTTCCCATGGTGATTTGGATTTCGATCCGAGGTCGGATCTTTCCTAAGGGGAGGGATGATGCGAGCATCATACGACATCACCACGCCAAGAGCCCATTTGGCAAGTGACACGCGACATCTACTTCAGATACACAAAGGTGAATCATCTCCTTTACACGTGCTCACTTGACACTCTCGAGGATGGTATACTACTTGACACTCCTTACGCATGCATGCATAGGTATTGTCGGACCTTCACGGATGTCAAGGAGGAGTGCAAGCGCCAAGGAACGACTACACCATCCGCGAGGGAAGCATGGAAGAGAAGATGGAAGAAAGGAGAAGAAGACGGAGCGGCCAGTAGAGCCAGCCGACATCCGACCCCGTCCGGATCATCCGCTCGCCGGATCATCCGGTGCCCTCGATCATCCGGACAAATCGTCCGACGACAACAGAAGGGTCCTTCCTGGTCGGATCATCCGGGTCACCTCCCGGATCATCCGGACGACGGCCGGATCATCCGGACCCCCATCCGGATCATCCGGGCCTCGCCTGCCTGCGCGTAGAATCGGGCCAAAGGCCCATGTATCCCTTCCCCACTCACCCCTTCGTGGCTAAGAGTATATATACTCCTTCCCCTCCTCCTAGTTAGGGTTAGCAAAGTGATAGCTCATTCTTAAGTGAGCTTTGCTCCTACCTATCTCTACTCTTGAGAGAGAGAGACCACTACTCCATTGGAGGCCAAGACTCCATCTAGGAGAAGATCCCCTCATGGATACAAGACCCTCTTTAGGGAAGATCCATCTAGGATATCATCAAGACCTCCTCTGGGAGATGAACCTTACCTTGTATCTTTCCCTTTGTTGTCCATGTACCTTGTGATCTTGTGTGTTTGATTGTCTAGTGGATGTGTGATTGACTTGTTCTTGAGTGTTTCCTCAGATTTCTCCCCGTTCTTCCCCGTGTTCATCGTGTTCTTCGAGGGATCCCACTCCAAACGTGAAAGATCGACAAATTAGGGTTCCACCCTACATCACATAAGAAAAGAGCTCAAAAGAGAAAGAGCCACTCAAGCTTTTAAGCAAAGAGGAAAGATAAGCAAAGAGCTTATAAGGAACAAGCATAGCATCATACAACATGAAGATTGTCATATAAGATCATCTTGGATCATTGCACCGATACACCATACATATAGCATACGTGGGATAGAGATCGTTGCATTTTTGCCTAGTAGGTTGTGCACAAGCTCAGATCCGCTTATTGTGCAATCGTATAGCGCCTCTAGTATTGTGCAACAAGAGCATTTTCGTGATTCCACATTTTGGCTCACTTTTGGTTTGCACAATCCCATTTATCTATTTATGTGTGTTTCCGTGTACCACTACTTGCTTGGTCTACTTGTTGCATATGCGAATTTGCTAATCTTCTTCAACATTTTTGAGTCAAGCTAACGATTGCAATCAATTTTGTGCCACCATCCTAACCAAGCTCCACCAAAAGCTTTTACTTGTGTAGGTGTGAGAATCGACAAGGATCGGTACCAATAGTGCTATTTCATTGTCCGCATTTGAGTGAACTTGATTCATCTTCAACTTCGTCAAAGGTACATTGGTATTCATTCTTCTCCTTCTACCACTCACAATTTGCTTGAAATGATGGATAGGCCAAGTTCTTCTACAAATCCACTCTTCATCGAAAGCAAGACGACGAAATGTCATCCCACGCCACCAAGAGCCACCTCTTTACGCACAACGAGCTCTCCATCAAGAGCAACAAGCATTGAGCTTAACGATCGACAACCTCTCCACCGACTTGCGACTCTCCGAGCAACGTACACTAGATTACTTCGACAACAAACTCGACGCAAGATAAGAAAGAGAATGATGCAAGAATGGACGAGATCCACGCCTTGTTGGTGAACCGACGATTTCTAACTCTTCACACTCAAGACGGAGCTACTCAAGTCGCCATCCGACGACTCTTCTCCGACACAAGTACACCGTCATCGAACATTCTTCGACGAGCCACACAAGATCGCTATGCATCTCGCAACCCGCTACACGACAAGAATCTCCAAGAGCAAGTTGATGAAGAAGTTCTCGTCCTCAATCGAGCCAAATGGCGCTTGCTCAAGCTCAAGAACGACAACGCCTTCGCCACCTACCGTAACAAGAACGAAGCGCCGCTTACACCAAGAGCAACAAGATGCCGAGCTCAACGCCTTCAACAACAACAACGAGAAGCACAAGCTCTTGAGGCGGAACACACCCTTCAAGCATCAAGTCGAAGCTCGCCAACCGCAATCGCGAAGGCGCAATCAAGAGGAAGCCCTTCGAGAAGAAATACAAGAGAGGAACTACCATCCACGCAAGCGCAACGCCAAGCCCCACAAGCTCATCCTCAACCTCAAGTTCAACAAGAGCAAGTTGATCATGGACTTCCTCCTCGTCAAGAGCAACATGAGGATGATTATCCTCCACGCCAAGAACGCCATCATCAACATCGACCTCAACACAATGATGAACAACGCTATGGCAAGCTCAAGTTCACAATGCCCAAGTTCAATGGAACCAATGATCCCAAGAATACCTCTCATGGGCATTGAAGGTCGACAAAATCTTTCGCTTGCACAACTATGAGGAAGAGAAGAAGATCGCTATGGCATCACTTGAGTTCCAAGACTATGTGCTCATATGGTGGGAACAAGTCCTTGAGCCGACAAGCAAGAGGTGAACCTCCAATCACCACTTGGGCTCAAATGAAGGAGCTCATGAGAGCACGCTTTGTGCCCACCTACTACAACCGTGATCTCTTCAAGAAGCTACAACTCCTCAAGCAAGGAACAAAGAGTGTTGAAGAATACTACAAGGAAATGGAGATTGCCATGATTCGAGCCAATGTCACGGAGGATGATGAACAAACAATGGCACGATTCTTGAATGGCCTCAACCATCCCATCAAGAAGATCGCCGATTTCCAACCCTACTCCAACCTCATTGAGCTCGTGCATCAAGCTACAAAGGCGGAACGACAAGCGCAAGATGACTTCAAGTACGCCAAGTACTCATCCAAGACATACATCCTCTCCAACAACCAAGCTTCAACAACTACCCCAACTTCGACATCAACCAAGTCTTTTCCAAGCAACGACGACAAGTCAAGTTACAAGAAAACTTCTACAAGTTCAAGTCGTCCTCCTCCTACTACAAGCAACTCCAAGCCGCAAGGTTTCATCATCTACTCCAACCGATGAGACCGCAAGACAAGCTCCTTCAAGTGTTTTACTTGCGGCGGCCGAGGCCACAAGTCATATGAATGCACCAACAAGCGCACCATGATACTCAATGACGATGGCACCTACCACTCAATGAGTGAAGATGAAATGGACGCCATTGAGCAAGTGGCCATGCACCGGCGAATCAACGAGGATGAAGATGATCAAGTCTTTTGTGATGAAGATACAAGCCCCGCTCTTGTTGTCTCCAAAGTCTTGACACTTCAACATCACCAAGAAGAAGACCAACGATGCCACATCTTCCACACAAAGGCCGCATCAATGGGAGATCCGCAAGGTCATCATCGATGGAGGTAGTTGCCACAACTTGGCAAGCGAAGAACTATGCTCCAAGCTCCAATTGGTCAAGAAGAAGCATCCGCAACCATACAAGGTTCAATGGCTAAGGACTCCTAAGACTATACGAAGTTGAGCATACGGTCCAAGTATCCTTCAAAATCGGTGCATATGAAGACACTTTGGAGTGTGACGTGGTCTCAATGACCGCTTGCCACCTCCTCCTTGGTCGGCCATGGCACTCGACCGTGGTGTCTACCACAATGGGCGACAAACCACTATAGCTTCAAGATGAAAGGCAACTAATATGTCCTACGACCCATGTCTCCTAGTCAAGTGATAGCCGACAAACAAGCCACCAACCAAAGAGATAAGAGGAGAAAGTGAGCCACCAAAAGTGAGTGAGAGCCACAAGCCAAATTTGAGCGCCTCTTCGCCTAGAGAGAAAAACCTCATACTATTCGCCACCAAACATGAGATGAGAGAAGTGTGAGAACCCATCGAGTGTGATGCACTTTGTCCTAGTGTGCAAGGATGGAGAACCACAAACTAACACCACTCATGAGCTACCTTGGTGTTTCAATCTCTTTGCAGGAATTTCAAGATGTTTTCCCGATGAGCTACCTCCGGTCTACCTCCTTTCGAGGCATTGAGCATCGAATCGACCTCATCCCCGAGCGCCACTTCCAAACAAAGCTCCATACCGTGTCAATCCCAAGAAACCAAGGAGATTCAACGGCAAGTACAACAACTAATCGACAACGGTCATGTACGTGAAAGCTTAAGCCCTTGTGCCGCGTCTGCTATTCTTGTGCCTAAACCCGATGGAACTTTCCGCCAGTGTTCGATTGTAGACCCATAAATGCTATCACCGCGCGCTATAGGCATCCCATTCCTCGCTTAGATGATATGCTTGATGAACTTAGTGGAGCCAATTTTTCTCAAAATTGATCTTAAGAGTGGCTACTATCAAACCGCATTCATGAGGGTGATGAATGGAAAACTGCTTTCAAAACAAAATTTGGCTTATATGAATGGTTGGTTATGCCTATGGGTTTGTCTGAAGCTCCCTAACTTTTGTGCGCCTTATGCGCCATGTACTTCGCCCATACATTGGAATCTTTGTTGTGGTTTACTTGATGATATTCTTGTGTTTAGCAAAACCATGAAAGAGCATCTTGATCATGTTGCTTGTTTTGCAAACGCTCGAAAGGAAAGTCTTTATGCCAACTTGAAGAAATGCACTTTTGGAGTTGACAAAGTGGTTTTCTTGGGTTTCGTTGTCTCTTCCAAGGGTGTCCATGTTGATGAAACTAAGATCAAAGCAATTAAAACTTGGCCCCAACCCACCAATTTGCAACAAGTGCTAAGTTTCCTTGGTCTTGCAGTGTTTTTATCGCCGCTTTGTGAAAAACTTTAGCACTATTGCAGCTCCTTTGCATGCTTTGAGTAAGAAGAATACTCCTTTGTTTGGGGACCTTGCAATCAAACGCTTTTGATGAGCTCAAATCTTTGCTTACTCATGCTCGATTCTTGCTTTACCCAATTTTGACAAAACTTTTGAGGTCCATTGTGAAGCAAGTGAAACCGAATTGGCGGAGTTTTAATGCAAGAAAACGAGTCATTGCTTATTTTAGTGAAAACTCTCTCGGTGCTCAACTTAACTATCCTGTATGACAAAGAATTGTATACTTTAGTGCGTGTGCTACATGTTTGGGAACATTATCTTAGACCTCATGAGTTTGTCATCCACACCGATCATGAAACGCTTAAGTACTTAAAAGGTCAAACTAAATTGAACAAGTTTACATGCTAAATGGAGTGAATTTATTGAATCTTTTCCATATGTGATCAAGTACATTAAGGGCTAGGAAAATGTAGTTGTCGATGCACTTTCACGCATATGTACACTTGTCACCCAACTTGAGTTGAATGTTATTGGTTTTGAGCACATCAAAGATTTGTATGCTAGTGATCCATCTTTTGCACATCATAATGCTAAATGTTTGACGCATACATCTTGGGAACAATATTACCTTAAGGACGGTTATCTTATGAGAGCTAACAAACTTTGCATACCCGAAGTCTTCTTCGCTTGCTCCTTCTCGCAAGAGGCTCATGGCGGTGGACTTATGGGACACTTTGGACGCGACAAGACTTTCGCCACGCCTCCAAGAACTACTTTTGGCCAAAGATGTTTCGAGACGCTTCACGCTTCACCACCCGATGCTCTACATGCCGCAAAGCTAAGTCAAAAGCTCAATCTCATGGTCTTTACATGCCTCTTCCTATTCCTTATCAACCTTGGGAAGACATTAGCATGGACTTTGTACTTGGTTTGCCTAGAACTCAAAATGGAAAGGACTCAGATTTGTTGTTGTGGACAGATTTTCCAAAATGGCACATTTCATTCCTTGCCACAAAGTAGACGATGCTTCACATATTGCAAATCTATTTTGTAGGGAAATCTTGCGCCCATGGAGTACCAAAGTCAATCGCCTCCGACCGGACGCCAAGTTCTTGAGTTACTCTTGAAAACTCTTTGCGCCAAGCTCGAATCAAGCTCTTGTTCTCTCCGCATACCATCCTCAAACCGACGGCCAAACGGAGGTGACAAACCGGACGCTATCCACTCTACTTCGCGGTTGATCAAGAAGAACATCAAGGAGTGGAGGCGGTTCACCCATCGCCGAGTACGCCTACAACCGCAGAAGACATTCGACGACCGCAAGTCCCCTTCGAGGTCGCTTCACGGCTTCAACCCATTGTCCCCATTGACATCCTACCTCTACCTCTACAAGAGCGCACCAACCTCGATGCAAGTGCTCGTGCAAGCTACATCAAGAAGATGCATGAAGATACAAGAAACACCATCGAGCGCCAAGTACAACGACTAGCTACCAAGCTCAACATCAACAAGCAACCCATGATCTTCAACATAGGCGATCTCGTGGCTACACCTTCGCAAGGAACGCTTCCCAACTAACGCAAGTCCAAACTTCTACCTCGAGCCGATGGACCTTCAAGGTGTTAGCACGCTACAACAACAACGCCTACAAGCTCGACCTACCAAGCGACAAGTACAACGTGAGCGACACCTTCAACGCCAAAGACCTCTCGCCTTTCCATGGTGATGAAGAACTAGATCCGAGGTCGGATCCTTTCAAGGGAGGGATATGATGCGAGCATCCTTCCATCATCCCCATGGACGCTACATCAACACCTACAACACCACAAGGAACGATGACTCGAGCACGCAAGAGCTCTTGAAACCGAGGTGACATCACCTCTCACAACTCTCCTTCGATTCACATGAGACATGGTTACTACCTCAAACGGAAACTCTATGCATACTCAGCACCAAGGAGTCGACTATGAGGAGGCTAGGAAGCAAGGAGAATCGAAGCGGAAGACATACGGAAGACGGAGAGGAGAAAGCAACAAGGATCAGAGAGGCCGGACGATCCGGACAGAGGTCTTGGACGATCCGGACAGAGTCTGGATGATCCGACCGGTCCGGACGATCCGCTAACTCCACCGACGGCAATGAACCTCCACGCTGAAGCCGGATCATCCGACCCAGTTCCGGATCATCCGACTCGCCGACGTCCCGGACTTCAAATGGACATCCGCCTCACATTGCCACTCAAGAGAGCATCTCGACCATCCGGCTCCCACCCGGATCATCCGGACCAGCCCGGATCATCCGACCACCGCCCGGATCGTCTGGCCAGTACCACAAGGCAAGGTTAATGAGCCCATGTACCCCTTCGCCCTGCACTCTATATATAGGATCCCCACCTCACTTTGAGACTTAGCATTGATTAGCTCATATTTGTGTGTGAGAGCCTTTGCTCATCCACTCGGTATTTCTCCACGGAGATCAGGACCTCCGTAGGAGAAGATCCATCGATTCAAGACCCTCTACGGAAGATCCTCGTGGATTCAAGACCTCCTCCGGGAGAAGAACGGCTACCTTTGTATCTTTCCTTTGTTGATTTTGGACCATGTATCACTCGTGCTTCGATGATCTAGACCTTGTGTGATTGATCTCTTGTCGATTGGGTGTCTCCCTCGTTCTTCCCCATGATTTCCTCTCGTTCTTCCGCACGTTCTTCGTGTTCCCTCCGTAGGATTCCCTCCAAACGTGAAAGATCGACGAATTAGGGTTCCACCCTACATCACCATGCCTCAAATTTCTTTGAGCATTGCTTATCTTGTGCTAACTCACACGTGCACATACACATCATGGTGGATGATGTGTACATTTACCACGCGCACAATTTCTTTGGATTGTGTCTCTTTTGTGTAGGTACCCATGAATACTTGTCAACCTCGCAATCCCACGAGTTGACAAAACGAGCTCTAGAGAGCAACGATGAATTGGGATCACGTGATTGTCTTTACCACCGCCCCTTCACAAGGGACTACGCGCAACTCCTCTACTTGGCTCTCACACGCTATGGGCCATTTACCACTTCTCACATTTTGCTCATTTTACCGTGTTCACTTTGCATGCTATGCTTGCTTCTATGCCTTTGCCATGCAATTGTGACCCTCGCTTGCATCTACCCATGATTCTCCATTATGATATTCCTATGTGTATTTGCATGCTTGGTGGAGATCCTTGTTGCTTTTGCCATGTTTATCATGTGCCCCATTCTATTGATGCTTGTTGTGTTGGGAGAGTCATGATGACCCATTGCTATTCACATATGGCCTCTCGCCAATACATTCATGATATTGTACTCATATCTTGCTTTCATGCTTGTGCTATGACTTGTGAATTATTCATGCCCACTATTTGCACCAATGACATGTTTGCCATGATTCCTCCTAGTATGTTGCATCTTCGCACTACTAGCTTGCTTGATTTGATAGCTATGAATGCTCGCTATATTGCATCACCCATGTTCCACTACTTGCTTTCTTGGGTTGATGACATATATGCTCATGCCTCTCACATGATATATCTTGATCATTGTATCTTGTGTCATACTTGCTCATCTCATGCGTTGATGACAACCATCTATATGCTTTTACACATGATTCATATTGCTCAAAGTCATATATCTCCATGTGTCAGCTTCTCTCATGCTAGATTTGCTATGTATTGAGTGCAACAATACTTATAGTCTTGCTCATGAGATTGCCCCCATAGCATTCTCACATATGTTTGTAGATTTTGACATACTCCTTCCTCAAGCATGCTTGTCTTCCTCTTGCACCATATACCTAGTGCCTTGAATATCGCCATTGTTGAATCATATTATTCATGCACTTGTGCTTCTAATGGTTATGTGCAAGAGCAAAGAACCATCATGATGGATGATGTGTTTGTTCACTATGCATATGTTGATGAGGACATCAATACCATTGTTACACCCACAGCCCCCGCCGCTATACATACCGGACCAATTACTAGAGTCACAAGACGCCAACTAAATTACTGTGTACTTTCGCTTTTTGGTAATGATTCTAATGTTCATGAGAATATGATGTCGCTTAAATTGGATACATTTGTTTTGCTTACAAATGAAGGACCTAGCTTGGAGAAGGATGAACATTGGAGCAAGAACACACATGGAGTTGATGGCATGCTAAGGATCAAGAACGGAGTTACAAGTGATGATTTCAGACTTTGAAGCCACCATAAGGAGTGCATGAAGCCTTGGACGAAATATACAAGATGCCACTTCATAATATTCGTCCATAGGCTATTCTAGGTGTCAAGGCCACCTTATTATTGGGCCAGGCCCATGTAATTTCGAAATACATTAGTATAGGCTATTTTAGAGTCCGTATGTGGGGGAAACAAGAGATAGGGTTAGTTTCGACCCTCCACCAAGGGCCACGAAATTCTCCCCTCTTCCTCCATATATACAGCCCTTAGGGCACCGCTTAGACTTGGGTTTTGTTTAGATCAAAAGTTCGCCATAGCTGCAACTTCGCAGCATTTCGCTTGTGTTCAACGACTGCATAAAGGCGCCACAGTAACCCCACCTTGATCAATAAAGCTTCCATCTTATATTCGCAATATCCAGATTGCAATCTCAGCTTGCTTGTTCTTCGCTTGCTCGCAGGAAATAGACCTCGTGGTCGTTGATCGTGTTCGCGCGGGTCAATAACCTCTCGGAGTTGGTTTAGCGACATAAGGCGCGACGCCCTCGCACGCTCAGAGTCGGATCGCCAAAGTCGACTTCCACCAAAGCGAAATCCACCATCTCATCGAAAGACGGACACCTTTGCCTCTATCAAGTGGTATCGATTTCCGTGTCGCTTCGTGAGATTTTACAGCTTTTCGTAGTTTAGATCGAGTCTGTTCTTCATACCTACAGTCCACGAAAAAGCCAAAAAAATTAGGGTTAGGTCATCATATCCGAACCAACTGAGCCTTTGCATAATCTTTTTCAGATTTGCGTTGTTGAATTTATGTTGCATCGCCGTGTCGAGTTGCCGGTCTTAGAGTCTAGTCTTTAGAGTTTCGAAGTTCGTCATAAGTTGTCACGCCGCCGCACCATCATCATCGCCTCGCCATCTACCACCACCGCTATCCGCCACCGCTCAACTGTGATCCATATACCACCACCGCGCCATATACCACCACCACCGCCATATACCACCACCATATATCCACCACCAATCCGAAGTTCCTTGCATATTAGATTTGTTTTCGATCCATCTAATTTCCGATTCGTGTTTCCTTGTCTCGAGTAGGTTTCGATTCCAGCAATCTTTTGTCGTCTCGTAGAAGAGGTTGGTTTCAAAAAAAGAAAAAGAGTCCTAAACCACCTCCGCTTAGGCCCAAAATTTTCCAAAACGCACGGATAAAAAATTTTCTCGCTATCCTATTTTAGGTGTTTTAAGCCGCTTGAGCCACCAACAAGAGAGAAAGTTTTTTGACCCGCTTCAGCTTTTGGGTCCGCAAAAAAAAAAAAAAATTTTGGTCGAAAAATTTCGTGCCCATCCCGCATTGACCGGGAAGAGTTTTGAGACACTCGCCATTATAGTGATTTTTCGCAAAAAAAAAAAAAGAGCAGCGCAAAAAAAAAAAAAAAAGCAGCAGAAAAAAAAAGAGCGAAAAAAAATTCAGAGTGTGCTTTTCCTTTGTTTACGCAGCAGCCGTGATTTTGTTAGTGTTCTAGGCTCGCCTCTAGCACGGTCAGCCTAGGACCAAAGACAAGACTGCTGCTGAGCGCTTATTCAACTTTGCATCTCTCGATTTGATTATTGTCACCTTTTTGCTACCATATTATAAGCCTTCCCAGCCCACATACATCTACGCCGTATGCTTGATTCTCCCCGTAATCGCTATAGCCAAGCTTTGAGAGTTTTGACTACAACGGTTGCCGATCACCACCGCCGCCGGGTAAGAACCGTAAGAATTTGAGATTTGCTTGACGGATTTGTGACCGCCCACCACACCACCACCACCACTTCCTAGTAGTCTCAGAGGATCATATTCTTGTGTGTTTTATTGTCGCTAACCATGGCAGGAACACAGCCGATGAGATCGATTGGGAGAACCCGACAAACAAACAAATACATGATAAGTTTCAAAGAAATGATGATTGGACAAAAAGATGTGGTAAACAGATTTGACGAGGCCATGGAGAAGATAGATGGCATTGAGAAGACGCTGAAACAAAGCTTGATAGCAAGTTTGATGAATTGCTCGCTGCTTCCACAACCACCGCCGGCTGCACCTATCGCACCTCAAGAACGACAACAACTACGCCTTCCGAATCAAGATGGACGAGCTCAACAGTTCCTCTTGAGCCAGACAAAATTCGTGCCGCCGCTATTATCATTGGTGCTTTTTTGGCTCCTCGCATCGCTGTCAGCCGGTACCGAGGAGGATGATTATGTGGGACATTACGAGGAGGAGGTTGATCAACATCGTAATCCGCGGCAACCACCAGCACCACAACCACCGTGTCGCCCACATGCAAATAATGGCAATGCTAGGGCTCCTCAGTACGAGATCATGACCATCTCCCTAAACTGAAATTGAATATTCCACCATTTGAGGGTAGATATGTTCCCGATATATATCTTACTTGGGAGTTAGAAACTGAACAACGATTTACATGTTTACAATATCCCGAGGAGAGACGTGTTCCTCGCTGCTGCTTGTGCTTTCACTAGCTTTGCATGTGTTTGGTGGTCCTAACATTGTAGATTATATCCTGCTCCAGCTACTTGGGCTGCTTTGAAAACTGCTATGCGATCGGGTTCCACCATATTATCAACGTGAATTACTTCAAAAATTGCAGCGCTTAAGACAAGGAAAAATTTCAGAGAAGAATATTATCGAATTGCAAACCGCTTGATTAGATGTGGTATTGTTGAGGAGAATGAAGCTATGCTTGCACGCTTTCGGGTGGATTAAATAGAGAGATTCGCACCATTCTAGACTATAAGGATTATAATAATATCACTGCTTATTCCATCTTGCTTGTAAAGCTGAACGTGAAGTGCGTGATCGACAGCATTGGCGCCGCACTAACTTTTCTCGCAGTCGACCTTCATCATGGACACCACGCATCATCTATTTCCACCGCACCATCACCTCCTTCAAAGCCACCTCCAACCGTGATACAAGAAAGCAGCACAACCACCACTATCTCGCCAAGAGCACACCGCCGGCTCAGACAGAGCTCTTCTTCTTCCATGGCGCCAACAGGCACACAAGTGATATTATTTGTCGTCATTGTAAGGGAAGAGGACATTTTATGAGAGAATGCAAATCTCAGCGTGATGATTGCTACCGAGGATGGTGGGTATGAGTCCGCTTAGTGACTATGATGAGGAGACTTTCGCCTTATTACACATGAGGAACACGGTGGAGATGATTCTGATCATGAGACACAATACATGGCTGCCAAGATGCCGACAGTATGAATGTTTAGTTGCTCAACGTGTTTTGAGTGTGCAGGTTACACAAGCTGAGCAAAATCAGAGGCATAATTTGTTCCATACAAAGGAGTTGTGAAGGAACGTTCTATTCAAGGCCATCATAGATGGAGGGAGCTGCAACAACTTGGCTAGCATGGAGATGGTGGAGAAGCTATCTCTCACCACAAGACCACATCCACATCCTTACTACATCCAATGGTTCAACAACAGCTGCAAGGTGAAGGTAACACGCACTGCTCGTGTGCATTTTAGTATCTCTACATATGCTGATTATGTTGATTGTGATGTGGTACCTATGCAAGCATGTTCCTTGTTACTTGGTAGACCATGGCAATTTGATAAAATTTCAGACACCATGGTAGAAACAATCAAGATACTCTTGTTCATAAGGATAAAATATTACTTTGCTTCCTATGACTCCGAGTCCATTTTGAAAGATGATATTAATAGAGCTAATAAAGCAAAACAGAGAAAAATAAGAGTGAAAATCAGATTGTGGCAAAAGAATTTGAGCAACACATGCAGCCTAATAATAAACCATCTACCGTTGCTTCAAATTAAATTGAAAAGTGCATGTTTACTTGCCACCAAATCTGATATTGATGAGCTAGATTTTGGCAAATCTATTTGCTATGCTTTTGTGTGCAAAGAGGCATTATTTTCATTCGAGGACGGTTTTCCTTCTTTGCCCCCTCCTGTCACTAACATTTTGCAGAGTTCACGACGCTTTTCCACAAGACGTACACCGGATTACCACCTATTCGAGGGATTGAGCATCAAATTGACTTAATTCCCGTGCATCATTACCCAACCGCACCATACCGCACTCAATCCAGAGGAGACGAAGGAGATTATGCGCCAAGTATGTGAGCTGCTCGACAAAGGTTATATACGCCAATCCCTTAGTCCTTGTGTGTTCCTATTATTCTAGTGCCGAAAAAGGATGGTACGTCACGATGTGTGTTGATTGTAGAGGCATCAATAATATTACTATTCGTTATCGCCACCCTATTCCTAGGCTAGATGATATGCTTGATGAATTGAGTGGCTCTACAATATTCTCCAAAGTTGATTTATGAGTGGATACCATCAAATTCGTATGAAATTGGGAGATGAATGGAAAACAGCATTTAAAACTAAGTTTGGATTATATGAGTGGTTAGTCATGCCTTTTGGGTTAACTAATGCACCTAGTACTTTCATGAGATTAATGAACTAAGTTTTACGTGCTTTCATTGGACGATTTGTGGTAGTTTATTTTGATGATATACTGATTTATAGCAAATCTTTGGAAGAACATTTGGAACATTTACGTGTTGTTTTTAATGCTCTACGTGATGCACGCTTGTTTGGTAACCTTGGGAAGTGCACCTTTGCACCGATCGAGTATCTTTTCTTGGCTATGTTGTTACTCCACAGGAATTGAAGTTGATAAAGCCAAGATTGAAGCTATTGAGAGTTGGCCGCAGCCCAAAACGGTCACACAAGTGAGGAGTTTCTTGGCCTCGCTGGTTTCTATAGGCGCTTTGAGAGATTTCAGCACCATTGCTGCACCTCTCAACGAGCTTACAAAGAAGGATGTGCCTTTTGTTTGGGGTACCGCACAGAAGAGGCCTTCACTGTATTGAAAGCTAAGTTGACACATGCCCTTTACTCCAACTTCCCGATTTTAATAAGACTTTTGAGCTTGAATGTGATGCTAGTGGAATTGGATTAGAGGTGTGTTATTACAAGATGGCAAACCTGTTGTATACTTTTCTCAAAAATTGAGTGGGCCTAGTCTGAATTACTCTACTTATGATAAAGAATTATATGCTCTTGTTCGACTTTAGAAACATGGCAACATTATTTATGGCCCAAAGAATTTGTTATACATTCTCGATCATGAATCTTTGAAACATATTAAAAGTCAAGCTAAACTGAATCGAGACATGCTAAATGGGTTGAATTCATTGAGACTTTCCTTATGTCATTAAACACAAGAAGGGTAAAGAAAATGTTATTGTCGATGCATTGTCTCGTCGCTATACTATGCTTTCACAACTTGACTTCAAAATATTTGGTTTGGAGACCATCAAAGATCAATATGTGCATGATGCTGATTTTAAAGATGTATTGCAGAATTGTAAAGAAGGTAGAACATGGAACAAGTTCGTCATTAATGATGGATTTGTGCTTGCTCTAACAAGCTATGCATTCCAGCTAGCTCCGCTCGCCTTTTGTTGTTGCAGGAGGCGATGGAGGAGGACTAATGGGACACTTTGGCGTGAAGAAGACCGAGGATATACTAGCTACACATTTCTTTTGGCCAAAGATGAGACGGATGTTGAGCGCTTTGTTGCAACTGCACTACATGTCAAAAAGCTAAGTCACGACTCAATCCTCATGGTTTATATATGCCTTTGCTCGCACTCTAGTGTTCCTTGGGAGGATATATCTATGGACTTTGTTTTAGGTTTACCTCGAACAAAGAAGGAGGGATAGCATATTTGTTGTCGTGGATAGATTCTCTAAAATGGCACACTTTATACCATGTCATAAAAGCGATGATGTCATTAATGTTGCTGATTTGTTCTTTCGTGAAATTATTCGCTTGCATGGTGTGCCAAATACTATTGTTTCAGATCGTGATACTAAATTTCTTAGCCACTTTTGGAGATGTTTATGGGCTGTTGGGGACTAAACTACTTTTTAGTACTACTTGTCACCCCAAACCGATGGATAAACCAAGTAGTCAATAGAACATTGTCTACTATGCTTAGGGCTGTTTTGAAGAATAATAAGAAAATGTGGGAAGAATGCTTGCCTCATATTGAATTTGCTTATAATCGCTCATTGCATTCTACTACTAAGATGTGCCCTTTTGAAATTGTGTATGGTTTCCTACCTCGCACCTATTGATTTATTGCTCTTCCATCTTCGGAGAAGGTTAATTTTGATGCTAAAGAACGTGCTGAATTGATTTTAAAATGCATGAGTTAACTAAGGAAAACATTGAGCGATGAATGCTAAATATAAACTTGCCGGAGATAAGGGTAGAAAACATGTTGTGTTTGCACCGAGATCTTGTTTGGTTACATTTATGTAAGGATAGATTTCCGATTTGCGCAAATCAAAGCTAATGCCACGTGTGCTGGTCCCTTTAAAGTGTTGGAGAAAGTAAATGATAATGCATATAAACTTGAGCTGCCTCGCAGATTTTGGGGTTAGTCCCACTTTTAACATTGCAGATTTGAAGCCATATTTGGGTGAGGAAGATGAGCTGCCGTCGAGGACGACTTCATTTCAAGAAGGGAGGATGATGAGGACATCAATACCATTGTTACACCCACAGCCCCTCGCCGCTATACATATCGGACCAATTACTAGAGCTCACAAGACGCCAACTAAATTACTGTGTACTTTCGCTTTTGGTAATGATTCTAATGTTCATGAGAATATGATGTCGCTTAAATTGGATACATTTGTTTTGCTTACAAATGAAGGACCTAGCTTGGAGAAGGATGAACATTGGAGCAAGAACACACATGGAGTTGATGGCATGCTAAGGGGATCAAGAACGGAGTTACAAGTGATGATTTCAGGACTTTGAAGCCACCATAAGGAGTGCATGAAGCCTTGGACGAAATATACAAGATGCCACTTCATAATATTCGTCCATAGGCTATTCTAGGTGTCACACACCTTATTATTGGGCCAGCCCATGTAATTTCGAAATACATTAGTATAGGCTATTTTAGAGTCCGATGTGTGGGGAAACAAGAGATAGGGTTAGTTTCGACCCTCCACCAAGGGCCACGAAATTCTCCCCTCTTCCTCCATATATACAGCCCTTAGGGCACCGCTTAGACTTGGGTTTTGTTTAGATCAAAAGTTCGCCATAGCTGCAACTTCACAGATTTCGCTTGTGTTCAACGACTGCATAAAGGCGCCACGTAACCCCACCTTGATCAATAAAGCTTCCATCTTATATTCGCAATATCCAGATTGCAATCTCAGCTTGCTTGTTCTTCGCTTGCTCGCAGGAAATAGACCTCGTGGTCGTTGATCGTGTTCGCGTGGTCAATAACCTCTCGGAGTTGGTTTAGCGATTGCTAAGGCGCGACGCCCTCGACGCTCAGAGTCGGATCGCCAAAGTCGACTTCCACCAAAGCGAAATCCACCATCTCATCGAAAGACGGACACCTTTGCCTCTATCATATGTTCTTTGTTTTTTTGTACATGTGTAGGATACTTGGACTTTGTGTCGACTTCCACTTCACGTGAGTCGACCATTCGAGCTCTTGAGAGCGAGCCTCATACATTCTACCACGACTCGCTTTCTACACCATATTTGCTTCCATTTCGCATTGTGAAGAATGCAAAGGACACACTTTCAAGGTGACATCCTTCTTGAGTTTGGATATTGTGGTTCATACTTCATGTGTTGCTTGCACCATTTGCACGCATGTTCGAGATATTACTTTCAACCATGATTGCCACATTCCCATGCTTCATGATATATATATTTTGTGTGTTGCAACCAATTCTTGGTCTACTTGCTACTATCATATGGTTGGTTGCACAAATATCATTTCTTCACATATGCCATGTTCCTTTGGTTGTCACATGATTCACTTGATTGCCTCACACATGATGAACAATTGCTCTTTCTATTGTGTTGAGTGCCACACTATATTCACTACACCCTATGCACATTATGCGTGGATTGTCTTGCACTTGACCCATGTGTTTAGACATCTCATCTTATTTGGTGTTGTGAATGATTCCTTTGCCTACCATCGACCATTTGTCGAGCTCTTTATGCATGCTTGCTATGACCTCGAGGTAGATGCTTATGCTCTTGTCACACATATTTGCATCTCTACCTCACATTTACATGCTTGTCCCCATGATATCTTTGCTTGTGCTCAATTTATGTGCTTACATGCCATGTCACAATCCTTTGTCGAACCATATGCTATGCTTGATGACAACACTTGTTTGGCGAATCACCTCATGAATGCTTGGTTTTGCACTAATGCTAACCACATTTGTTTTTCCAAGTGTTTGTTGTCCTTGCTCATTTTGAAGGAATCCCAAGACGGTGCGACATTGGAGAGTGCCCATTGCGAGCTTGAAGATGACGAGTACTTGGTGAACGCCCACTTCTTCATGGCGGCTTCATCTCTTTCCCATGGTGATTTGGTTTTCGATCCGATGTCGGATCTTTCCAAGGGGAGGGATGATGCGAGCATCCCACGGTCATCACCATGTCAAGAGTCCGCTTGGCAAGTGACACGCATGCACTTACTTCTCATACATAAAGGTGAATCTTCTCCTTTACACGTGTTCACTTGACCCTTTGAGGATGGTATACTACTTGACACTCCACTGTGCATGCATAGGTATTGCTCTGAGCTTCACGAATGACGAGGAGGAGTGCAAGCGCCAAGGAACGCCACACCGTCTGCAAAGGGAAGCGTGAAGCGAAGAAGAAGGACCTGCCAGTCCGTAAAGGGCGGTACTATCGCTTCAAAGTAAGCGGTAGATTATCATTGCGGTACTTACGCCTAAAGCAAGCGGTACTATCAACCAGCTGTACTACCGCCCATGAGTCCTGCTTCTACCGCTTCCGCCTCAGGCACTGCCATGGCCTTGGCCTTGTATCCTCTCCCACTTACCCCTTCGTGGCTTAGACTATAAATAGACCACCCGCACCTCCTTTCTAGGGTTAGCAAATATGATAGCTCATTCTTAGGTGAGCTTTGCTCCTACCTCTACTCTTGAGAGAGAGAGACTACTACCCCATGGAGTTCAAGACCTCCATGTGAGAAGATCCTCATGATATCATCAAGACCCCTTGTGGGAAGAACCATCTAGGATATCATCAAGACCTCCTCTTGGAGATGAACCTTACCTTCTATCTTTCCCTTTGTTGTTCATGTACCTTGTGATCTTGTGTGTTTGATTGTCTAGTGGATGTGATTTGGACTTGTTCTTGAGTGTTTCCCCTTGTGATTTCTCCCTGCTCTTCCCCTGTGTTCATCGTGTTCTTACACCCTACATCAAAGCACACAAGTGATATTATTTGTCGTCGTTGTAAGGGAAGAGGACATTTTATGAGAGAATGCAAATCTCAGCGGTGAAGATAGCTACCGAGGATGGTGGGTATGAGTCTGCTAGTGACTATGATGAGGAGACGCTATTTTATTACACGTGAAGAACACGGTGGAGATGATTCTGATCATGAGACGCAATACATGGCCCTCAAGACGCTGACAGTATGAATGTTTAGTTGCTCAACGTGTTTTGAGTGTGCAGTCACACAAGCCGAGCAAAATCAGAGGCACAATTTGTTCCATACCAAGGAGTTGTGAAGGAATGTTCTCGTATGCTGGCCATCATAGACGGAGGAGCTGCAACAACTTGGCTAGCATGGAGATGGTGGAGAAGCTATCTCTCACCACAAGACCACATCCACATCCTTACTACATCCAATGGTTCAACAAAGCAAGCAAGGTTAAGGTAACACGTATTGTTTGTGTGCATTTTAGTATCTCTACATATGCTGATTATGTTGATTGTGATGTGGTACCTATGCAAGCATGTTCCTTATTACTTGGTCGACTATGGCAATTTGATAAAATTTTGTACACCATGGTAGAAACAATCAAGATACTCTTGTTCATAAGGATAAAATATTACTTTGGTTCCTATGACTCGAGTCCATTTTGAAAGATGATATTAATAGAGCTAATAAAGCAAAACAGAGAAAAATAAGAGTGAAAATCAGATTGTGGAAAAGAATTTGAGCAACATATGAAGCCTAATAGTAAACCATCTAGTGTTGCTTCAAATTAAATTGAAAAGTGCATGTTTACTTGCCACTAAATCTGATATTGATGAGCTAGATTTTAGCAAATCTGTTTGCTATGATTTTGTGTGCAAAGAGGCATTATTTTCATTCGAGGACGTGTTTTCTTTTTGCCTCCTCGCTGTCACTAACATTTTGCAGAGTTCACCGACGCTCTTTCCACAAGACGCACACCGGATTACCGCCTATTCGAGGGATTGAGCATCGATTGACTTAATTCTTGCTTCACCGCCAAACCGTATACCATACCGCACTAATCCAGAGGAGACGAAGGAGATTATGCGCCAAGCACAAGAGCTTCGACAAAGGTTATATACGCTAATCCCTTAGTCCTTGTGCTGTTCCTATTATTCTAGTGCCAAAAAGGATGGTACATCGCGATGTGTGTTGATTGTAGAGGCATTAATAATATTATTATTCGCTATCATCATCCTATTCCTAGGCTAGATGATATGCTTGATGAATTGAGTGGCTCTACAATATTCTCCAAAGTTGATTTATGAGTGGATACCATCAAATTCGTATGAAATTGGGGGATGAATGGAAAACAGCATTTAAAACTAAGTTTGGATTATATGAGTGGTTAGTCATGCCTTTTGGGTTAACTAATGCACCTAGTACTTTCATGAGATTAATGAACGAAGTTTTACGTGCTTTCATTGGACGATTTGTGGTAGTTTAATTTGATGACATATTGATTTATAGCAGATCTTTGGAGGAACATTTGGAACATTTACGTGTTGTTTTTATTGCTCTACGTGATGCACGCTTGTTTGGTAACCTTGGGAAGTGCACCTTTTGCAATCGAATTTAGTGTCTTTTCTTGGCTATGTTGTTACTCCACAGTGAATTGAAGTTGATAAAGCCAAGATTGAAGCTATTGAGAGTTGGCCGCAGCCCAAAACGGTCACACAAGTGAGGAGTTTTCTTGGCCTCGCTGGATTCTATAGGATGCTTGTGAGAGATTTCAGCACCATTGCTGCACCTCTCAATGAGCTTACAAAGAAGGATGTGCCTTTTGTTTGGGGTACCGTGACAGAAGAAGCCTTCACTTGTTGAAAGATAAGTTGACACATGCCCTTTACTCCAACTTCCTGATTTTAATAAGACTTTTGAGCTTGAATGTGATGCTAGTGGAATTGGATTAGGAGGTGTGTTATTACAAGATGGCAAACCTGTTGCATACTTTTTTGAAAAATTGAGTGGGCCTAGTCTGAATTATTCTACTTATGATAAAGGATTATATGCTCTTGTTCGGACTTTAGAAACATGGCAACATTATTTATGGCCCAAAGAATTTGTTATTCATTCTGATCATGAATCTTTGAAACATATTAAAAGTCAAGCTAAACTGAATCGTAGACATGCTAAATGGGTTGAATTCATTGAGACTTTCCCTTACGTCATTAAACACAAGAAGGGTAAAGAAAATGTTATTGCTGATGCATTGTCTCGTCGCTATACTATGCTTTCACAACTTTACTTCAAAATATTTGGTTTGGAGACCATCAAAGATCAATATGTGCATGATGCTGATTTTAAAGATGTATTGCAGAATTGTAAAGAAGGAAGAACATGGAACAAGTTTGTCGTTAATGATGGATTTGTGTTCCGTGCTAATAAGCTATGCATTCCAGCTAGCTCCGTTTCGTTTTTGTTATTGCAAGAGGCGATGGAGGAGGACTAATGCGACACTTTGGCGTGAAGAAGACGGAGGACGATTTGCTACATATTTTCTTTTGGCCAAAGATGAGACGGATGTTGAGCGCTTTTATTGCTCACGCACTACATGTCAAAAAGCTAAGTCACGACTCAATCCTCATGGTTTATATATGCCTTTGCTCGCACTCTAGTGTTCCTTGGGAGGATATATCTATGGACTTTGTTTTAGGTTTACCTAGAACAAAGAAGGAGGGATAGCATATTTGTTGTCGTGATAGATTCTAAAATGGCACACTTTATACCATGACATAAAAGCGATGATGTTGTTAATGTTGCTGATTTGTTCTTTCGTGAAATTATTCGCTTGCATGGTGTGCCAAATACTATTGTTTCAGATCGTGATACTAAATTTCTTAGCCACTTTTGGAGATGTTTATGGGCTGAGTTGGGGACTAACCTGCTTTTAGTACTACTTGTCACCCCCAAACCGATGGACAAACTGAAGTAGTCAATAGAACATTGTCTACTATGCTTAGGGCTGTTCTAAAGAATAATAAGAAAATGTGGAGGAATGCTTGCCTCATACTGAATTTGCTTATAATCGCTCATTGCATTCTACTACTAAGATGTGCCCTTTGAAGTTGTGTATGGTTTCACCTCGTGCACCTATTGATTTGTTGCTCTTCCATCTTCTGAGAAGGTTAATTTCGATGCTAAAGAACGTGTTGAATTGATTTTAAAATGCATGAGTTAACTAAGGAAAACATTGAGCGATGAATGCTAAATATAAACTTGCCGGAGATAAGGGTAGAAACATGTTGTGTTTGCACCGAGATCTTGTTTGGTTACATTTGTGTAAGGATAGATTTCGATTTGCGCAAATCAAAGCTAATGCCACGTGCTGCTGGTCCCTTTAAGGTGTTGGAGAAAGTAAATGATAATGCATATAAACTTGAGCTGCCTCGCAGATTTTGGGGTTAGTCCCACTTTTAACATTGCAGATTTGAAGCCATATTTGGGTGAGGAAGATGAACTTCCGTCGAGGACGACTTCATTTCAAGAAGGGAGGATGATGAGGACATCAATACCATTGTTACACCCACAGCCCCTCGCTGCTATTCATATCGACCAATTACTAGAGCTCACAGACGCCAACTAAATTACTGTGCACTTTCGCTTGGTAATGATTCTAATGTTCATGACAATATGATGTCGCTTAAATTGGATACATTTGTTTTGCTTACAAATGAAGGGCCTAGCTTGGAGAAGAATGAACATTGGAGCAAGAACAAGCATGGAGATGATGGCATGCTAAGGGGGACAAGAACGGAGTTACAAGTGATGATTTCAGGACTTTGAAGCCACCGTAATGAGTGCATGAAGCCTTGGACGAAATATACAAGATGCCACTTCATAAATTTCGTCCAGATGCTATTCTAGGTGCTACACACCTTATTATTGGGCTAGGCCCATGTAATTTCGAAATACATAAGTATAGGCTATTTTAGAGTCCGTGATGTGGGGAAACAAGAGATAGGGTTAGTTTCGATCCCTCCACCAAGGGCCACGAAATTCACCCCTCTTCCTCCATATATACAGCCCTTAGGGCACCGCTTAGAGTTTGGGTTTTGTTTAGATTAAAAGTTCGCCATAGCTGCAACTTCGCGGTACTTCGCTTGTGTTCAACGACTGCATAAAGGCGCCACAGTAACCCCACCTTGATTAATAAAGCTTTCATCTTATATTCGCAATATCCAGATTGCAATCTCAGCTTGCTTGTTCTTCGCTTGCTCGCAGGAAATGTACACTCGTGGTCAGGTTGATCGTGTTCCGGCGTGGGTCAATAACCTCTCGGAGTTGGTTTAGCGACATATAAGGCGACGCCCTCGCATGTTCGTAGAGTCGGATCACAAAGTCGACTTCCAAAGAAAGCGAAATCCACCATCTCATCGAAAGACGGACACCTTTACCTCTATCACATTGGCACTTCCTTTGAAGGAAATTCAGAGATTATGTTGCTTATAGACATTATCCCCTCGTAGGGACAAACATACCGTCTCTCGCAGATGCTCTATGATCCGGCAATCTCATTTGGTCAGAATTGAAGAAAATCCAGCTGCTATATGCCTTATTCTCCTTGTTTTCGACGATGGCATGTCAGAACTCATGCACGGAAAGCCAAGAACAAAAGGGCATTCCTGCATCGTCAATATATATGTGGAAACGATATCTCCTCTATAGAGGACAAGAAATTTTGGGGCAATCAGGCAAAAAGCGCCCGAGAAAATGAAGTACTTTCAGGGACTGCCATAGAAAGGACAGATGTTCACTAAAACGGTCATAATTTTGTCATTTGGAGTCCGTGTCGGGCCCATAAGTACTCAAACTGCTTGTAGTGAGCGCGCGAATCCAAAAAATACTCCACGCTTCCGCCAGGGGCCCGGAGTACCCTCAAATTCAGCCTTAAGCAGGACTTTTTGGCCCTGAAAGTCAAAGAACATCATTCGTCTCTGTTTTTCAGACAAGTTTCTGAACCCATTGGCACTTCCTTTTGAAGGAAATTGAGAGATTATGTTGCTTATAGACATTAGCCCCTGGTAGCGATAAACGCATTTTCTCGCAGATGCTCTATGATCCGGCTATCTCATTTGGCCGTAAGTTGAAGAAAATCCAGCGCTATATGCCTTATTCTCCTTGTTTTCGCCGGATGGCATGTCAGAACTCATGCGCGTGAAAGCCAAGAACAAAAGGGCATTCCTTGCATCGGTCAATATATATGTGGAAACGATATTCCTCTATAGAGGACAAGAAATTTTGGGGCAATCAGCAAAAAGCGACGAGAAAATGAAGTACTTTCAAGGACCGCCATAGACAGATGATGTTCACTAAACGGTCATAATTTTTTCATTCGAGTCCGTGGTCGGGCCCATAAGTATTCAAACTGCTCATGGAAGCGCCAAAATCCAAAAATACTCCACGCTTCCGCCAGAGGCCCGAGTACCTCAAATTCAGCCTTAAGCAGACTTTTGGCCGGAAAGTCGAAGAACATCATTCGTCATTGTTTTTCGATAAGTTTCAACCCATTGGCACTTCCTTTGAAGGAAATTGAGAGATTATGTTGCTTATAGACATTATCCCCTAGTAGGGACAAACATACCTTTCGCAGATGCTCTATGATCCGGCAACTTCATTTGGTCAGAATTGAAGAAAATCCAAAGCTATATGCCTTATTCTCCTTGTTTCCCCCATGGCATGTCAGAACTCATGCACGGAAAGCCAAGAACAAAAGGGCATTCCTGCATCGGTCAACATATATATGTGGAAGCGATATCACCTCTATAGAGGATAAGAAATTTTGGGGCAATCAGCAAAAGCGACGAGAAAATGAAGTACTTTCAAGGACTGCCATAGAAAGGATGATGTTCACTAAAACGGTCATAATTTTGTCATTCGGAGTCCGTGTCGGGCCCATAAGTAGTCAAACTGCTCGCGGAGAGCGTGCGAATCCAACAAATACTCCACGCTTCCGCCAGGAGGCCTGGAGTACCCTCAAATTCAGCCTTAAGCAGGACTTTTTGGCCCTAAAAGTCAAGGAACATCATTCGCCGTTGTTTTTCAAACAAGTTTCAACCCATTGGCACTTCCTTTGAAGGAAATTCGAGAGATTGTGTTTTATAGACATTAGCCCTCGGTAGGGACAAACGCATTTTCTGCAGATGCTCCATGATCCGGCTATCTCATTTTGCCGTGAATTGAAGAATATCCAAAGGGCTATGTGCCATATTCTCTTGTTTTACCGCATGGCATGTCAGAACTCATATGCGTGAAAGCCAAGAACAAAAAGGCATTCCTGGCATCGGTCAATATATATGTGGAAACGATATCTCCTCTATAGAGGACAAGAAATTTTGGGGCAATCAGGCAAAAAGCGCACGAGAAAATGAAGTACATTCAAGGACTTCCATAGAAAGGACAGATGTTCACTAAAACGGTCATAATTTTGTCATTCGGAGTCCGTGTCGGGCCCATAAGTACTCAAACTGCTCGCGGCGAATGCGTGAATCCAAAAAATACTCCACGCTCCGCCAGAGGCCCGAGTACCTCAAGTTCATCCTTAAGCAGACTTTTGGCCCCGAAAGTCAAAGAACATCATTCGTCGCTGTTTTTCGCATAAGTTTCAACCCATTGGCACTTCCTTTGAAGGAAATTCGAGAGATTATGTTGCTTATAGACATTAGCCCCCAGTAGGGACAAACGCATCTTCGCTGATGCTCTATGATCCGGCAATCTCATTTGGTCAGAATTGAAGAAAATCCAGCGGCTATATGCCTTATTCTCCTTGTTTTCGCCAAGATAGCATGACGTGAACTCATGCGCGCGGAAAGCCAAGAACAAAAGGGCATTCCTCGATCGGTCAATATATATGTGGAAACGATATCTCCTGTATAGAGGACAAGAAAGTTTGGGGCAATCAGCAAAAAGCGACGAGAAAATGAAGTACTTTCAAGGACCGCCAGAAAGGACAAATGTTCACTAAAACGGTCATAACTTTGTCATTCGAGTCCGTGGTCGGGCCCATAAGTATTAAACTGCCGCAAGAGCTGCCAATCGAAAAAATACTCCACGCTCCGCAAGGAGGCTCGGAGTACCTCAAATTCAGCCTTAAGCAGGACTTTTTGGCCCCGAAAGTCAAGAACATCATTCGTCGCTGTTTTTCGCATAAGTTTCAACCGATTGGCACTTCCTTTGAAGGAAATTCCAGATTATGTTGCTTATAGACATTAGCCCACCTGGTAGGGACAAACATACCTTCTCGCAAATGCTCTATGATCCGGCAATCTCATTTGGCCGTAAATTGAAGAAAATCCAGTATATATGTCTTATTCTCCTTGTTTTTGCCGCATGGCATGTCAGAACTCATGCGCGTGAAAGCCAAGAACAAAAAGGCATTCCTGGCATCGGTCAATATATATGTGGAAACGATATCTCCTCTATAGAGGACAAGAAATTTTGGGGCAATCAGGAAAAAAGCGCACGAGAAAATGAAGTACTTTCAAGGACTGCCATAGAAAGTACAGATGTTCACTAAAACGGTCATAATTTTGTCATTCGGAGTCCGTGTCGGGCCCATAAGTACTCAAATTGCTCGCGGCGAACGCGCGAATCCAAAAAATACTCCACGCTTCCGCCAGGAGGCCCGGAGTACCCTCAAATTCAGCCTTAAGCAGGACTTTTTGGCCCTAAAAGTCAAGGAACATCATTCGTCGCTGATTTTCAGACAAGTTTCTGAACCCATTGGCACTTCCTTTTGAAGGAAATTCGAGAGATTATGTTGCTTGTAGACATTAGGCTCCTGGTAGGGACAAACGTATTCTTCTCGCAGATGCTCAATGATCCGCAATCTCATTTGGTCAGAATTGTAGAATATCCAGTGGCTATATGCCTCATTTTCCTTGTTTTTGCCGCATGGCATGCTGTAACTCATGCGCGTGAAAGCCAAGAACAAAAGGGCATTCCTGGCATCGGTCAATATATATGTGGAAACGATATCTCCTCTATAGAGGACAAGAAAGTTTGGGGCAATCAGCAAAAGCGACGAGAAAATGAAGTACTTTCAAGGACCGCCATAGAAAGGACAGATGTTCACTAAAACGGTCATAATTTTGTCATTCGAGTCCGTGTCGGCCCATAAGTACTAAACTGCTCATGCATGGCGAAGCGCATCTAATCCAAAAACACTCCACGCTCCGCCAGAGGCCCGTGTACCTCAAATTCATCCTTACAGGACTTTTGGCCCCGAAAGTCAAGGAACATCATTCGTCGCTATTTTTCGCATAAGTTTCAACCCATTGGCACTTCCTTTTGAAGGAAATTGAGAGATTATGTTGCTTATAGACATTAGCCCTGGTTGGGACAAACGCATTTTCTCGCAGATGCTCAATGATCCGGCAATCTCATTTGGTCAGAATTGAAGAAAATCCAGCTGCTATATGCCATATTCTCCTTGTTTTCGCTGGATGGCATGTCAGAACTCATGCGCGTGAAAGCCAAGAACAAAAGGGCATTCCTGGCATCGGTCAATATATATGTGGAAACGATATTCCTCTATAGAGGACAAGAAATTTTGGGGCAATCAGCAAAAGCGCAATAGAAAATGAAGTACTTCCGATGCGAGCATCCTTCCATCATCCCCATGGACTCTACATCGACACATCCAACCCCACAAGGACCTATGACTCGAAAGCACGCAAGAGCTCTTGAAACCGAGGTGACATCACCCTCTCACAATTCCTTTCGATTCACATGAGACATGGTTACTACCTCAAACGGAAATGCTATGCATGCTTAGGTACCAAGGAGTCAACTCAGAAGAAGCTACAGCTCAAAAGGGACATCAAGAGCGAGAGGAGGAGCTGCAGAGTCCAGCACGAGCGGTACTACTGCCCACCAAGCGGGTACTACCGGCTGAGCCGAGCCAGCGGCACTACCGCCGAGATCCGCCTCTACGTCTCGCCGAACCCGACAAACCTGTGAATCGAACGGCGCCAGAGCGGTACTACTGCCTCCCGAGCGGTACTACATTGAAAGCACTCGAAGGTACTACCGCCTCCAGAGCGGTACTACCATTGAAGACCTCAAGCGGTACTATCCGCCTCCCGAAGCGTGGTACTACCGCCTGCCTCAGGTAGTAGCCGCCGAGGCCCATGTACTGCTTTCTGCCTCTAACTTACCCCTTGGAGAACCTAGACTATAAATAGACCATCCTATCATCCTTTCTAGGGTTAGCATTGGATTAGCTCATATTTGTGTGTGAGAGCCTTTGCTCATCCACTGGCATTTCTCCACGGAGATCGTGACCTCCGCTTCCAGGAGAAGATCCATCGGATTCAAGACCCCTATACGGAAGATCCCTCGTGATTCAAGGCCTCCTCCGGAGATGAACGGTTCCTTTGTATCCTTACCTTTGTTGACTTTGTATCTTGTGGATCTCTTATATGTGTGGTGATCTAGCACTTGTGTGATCGATTCCTTGTTGGTTGAGTGATTTCTCTCGCTTTTCCCTGTTTCCCTCTTGTGCTCACTGCTCTTCGTGGTTCCTCCGTAGGATCCCTCCAAACGTGAAAGATCGATTTAATTAGGGTTCCACCCTACATCATATGGTATCATGAGCCACGTTGATCACGTTTTTGGAGCCCCTACCCCGTGATTTCTAGCTTGATTTTGTTGTTTTCGTCCTAAAACCCCGAAATCCCCACAAAAATAGCCCCAAAATTTTTGTGATTTGTTAGTTTGATGATGTTTGTTGATTTTGATCCATGGATTTGCTTGGTTTCGAGTCGATCTAGCATCTCCCCAAGTTTCCTCTTCCATCCATTAAATCCATCGAATTTTGACCCCGAAATCATCCATTTCCGCCCCAAAATCGCTAAACAATTCGAGCAATCGAGAAAATCTCGACACGAGCGGTACTACTGCCTCTACAGAGCGGTACTATCATTGTGAACCTCAAGCGGTACTATCGCCCCGAGCACGGTACTTACCGCCAGGCCCTCCAGGCCGAAATAGTCGAAAACTCGACACGAGCGGTACTACTGCTCTTCCCAGCGGTACTACCGCCCTGACCATTTCCAGATTTCGAGTTTCACCATTTCCACCATAACTTCCACATCCGAGTCCGATTTTCGCGTTTTTAGCTCGTTGAGTAGCTATTGACATTCTCCATCCACCTAGATAGGTTGCAAACACCATTGGACACCATCTAATTTTCCCAATATTGGCATCTTTGCCTAGGGCTTTCACCACATCATACACTATACCACCTCCGCTTTTCCGCTACCACCATTGTTGCTTTTTGTTCTTGAGAATTTGAGTTGTGGTTCTCGTGTCCTATTGTGTTTCGGCTATATAGGTACGGTTCGACGTCAACATCACCACCGCCATCTTCGCCAAGGACGGTAACCTCAAGTCATCTTTGTCATCTCTCGCAATTACATTGATAACCATCATAGCCCATCTTTATGCTGTTTACCCATCGAGACTAGCAATTGAGTATTGCCGCAACGTGACTTGTGCACATTAGGGATCATACTTCATAGCATACATACCATAGCATAGTGGTGCATATCTCGAGATCCACTTGTGTGTCACAAAGTTGTCATCGCGATACACAATTGCTATCTTGGTTCGTGAAGTTTGCATAAGAAAAGAGCTCAAAAGAAAAGAGCCACCCAAGCTTTTAAGCAAAAGAGAAAGATAAGCAAAGAGCTTATAAGCAAGAACCATAGCATCATACTACATTAAGATTGTCATATAAGATCATCTTGGATCATTGCAATCAAATACCATACATATAGCATACTTGGGATAGAGATCGCTGTATTTTTGCCTAGTAGGTTGTGCACAAGTCTGTGATCCGCCTTATTGTGCAATCGTATAGCTGCTCTAGTATTGTGCAACAAGAGCATTTTCGTGGATTCCACATTTTGGCTCACTTTTGGTTTGCACAATCCCATTTATCTATTTGCGTGTGTTTCCGGTACCACTACTTGCTTGGTCTACTTGTTACATTTGCGAATTTGCTAATCTTCTTCAACATTTTTGAGTCAAGCTAACGATTGCAATCAATTTTGTGCCACCATCCTAACCAAGCTCCACCAAAAG
>JAHHZJ010003984.1:0-20958 GCA_021437245.1 Aegilops speltoides | reverse complement strand
GCCCAATTGCCATTATTTGTGTGGACGACCCGTGGTTGTGGTGCGGGGGCACGAAGTTATGTTGATCAACCTCCTCCTAATCTCCCACATAATCATCCTCCTTTGCACAAAGAAAGAGAGGGAGCCAAAGAAGCACCAACAAAGAGTAGCATGCACGAATTTTGTCCGCTCAAGAGGAACACGAGCCGGCCCATACCATCGGGGGGCGAGGTTGTCGCGAGGGCGATAGGTGCAGCCATGTGGTTGTGGAAAATGCGGAGCAATTCATCAAACTTGCTATCGCTTTGTTTCAAACGCCTTCAATGCCATCTATCTTCCATGGCCTCAAATGTTTACCACATCTTGCACCTTCCAATCATCATTTGTAAACTTATCATGTAGCGTTTGTTTGTGTTCTCCCAATCGCCCTCATCGGCCGTGTTCTATGGTTAGAAAGAATAGAAACACACAAGAATATGATCCCGACTACTAGGAAGTGGTGGTGGTGGTGGGGACAAACAAACTGAAGCAAATCCAAATTTTACCGCCTACCAAAGAAGTGGTGATCCAACCGCTAGAGTCAAAACTCTCAAAGCTTGGCTATAGCGACACTTGGGAGAATCAAACGCACGACGAGATGTATGTGGAGCTGAAGGCTTATAATATGGTAGCAAAAGGGTCAAGAATAATCAAACAGAGATGCAAAGTTGAATAAACGCCAACGACGATCGGCGGTCCTAGGCTAGACCGGCTAGAGACGCGAGCCCAGAACACTAACAAAATCACGGCGCGCACGAACAAAGGAAAAGCACACTCAATTTTTTTTTTTTTTTTTTTACCGCTTTTTTTTTCGTTTTTTTTTTTTTTTTAATAATCACTATAATGGCGAGTGTCTCAAAACCTTCCGGTCAAACCGACAGATGGGCACGTAAATTTTTGACGAATTTTTTTTTTTTTTGAAACCAACCTCTTCACGACGGAAAAGATTGTGAATCAAACCTACTGCATAAGGAAACACGAATCGAAACTAGATGGATCCCAAACAAACCTAATATGCAAGGGACTTGATTGGTGATGATATATGGCGCGGGTATATGGATACGGATTCAAGCGGTATAAGCGGTGGTATATGGATACGGATTCGCGTTGCGCGGTGCGACAACTTATGACCGAACTCAAACTCTAAAAGACTAGACTCTAAGACCAAAGAATAGACACGACATGCAACCGCAAATTCAACAATGCAAATACGTAAAGATTATAAAGGCTCGAGTTCGGATAGGATGAACTAACCCTAATTTTTTTGGCTTTTTCGTGGACTATAGGTATGAAGACGCTCGATCTAAACTACGAAACGAAAATCTCACCGAGCAACCCGAAAACTGATACCACTTGATAGAGGCAAAGGTGTCCCGCCTTTCGATGAGATGGTGGATTTCGCTTAGGAAGTCGACTTTGACGATCCGACTATTAACGCGGCGGACGCCGCTTTAGCAATCGCTAAACCAACTCGAGGTTATACCAGCGAGCACGATCAACCTCGACCACGAGGGTCTGCTTCGCGAGCAAACGAAGAACAAGCAAGAAACGAGATTGCAACTGGATATTGGTAATATAAGATGAAAGCTTTATTGATCAAGGTGGTTCTGTGACCTTTGTCCGGTCGTGAACACAAACGGCACGCGTTGCAGCTATGGCTAACTTTTGATCTAAACAAAACCAAGTCTAAACGGTGCCCTAAGGGCTGTATATATGGAGGAAGAGGGTGAATTTGTGTCTTGGTGAGGGGTCCAAACTAACCTATCTCTTGTTTCACACATACGGACTCTAAAATAGCCTATACTAATGTATTTCGAAATTACATGGGCCTGGCCCAATAATAAGGTGACGAGCACCTAGAATAGCCTATGGACTAATATTATGAAGTGGCATCTTGTATATTTCGTCCAAGGCTTCATGCACCCTTATGGTGGCTTCAAAGTCCCGAAATCATCACTTGTAACTCCGCTTCTGATCCTACATGCCATCAACTCCATGTGTGTTCTTGCTCCAATGTTCATCCTTCTGCTAGGCCCTTCATTTGTAAGCAAAACAAATGTATCCAATTTAGGCAGATCATATTCTCATGAACATTAGAATCATTACCAAGAAACGAAGTACCGTAATTTAGTTGATGCATGAAGCTCTAGTAATTGGTCCAAGATGTATAGCAGTTAGGGTCAGGTGTAATAATGGTATTGATGTCCTCATCAGCAGTGTATGGGACATTTGTACAATCCACATATGAAGATAAGGAAGAAAGAGATGTTTATTTGTTGCAAAAAGTTTTCTTATGCCACTTTGGCCCAAGATAGAGTCCAAGTCTCTCACGCTCGACTCATATTTTGACGCATGCATATACCCGAAGTAAAATCACAACAACTTTTTTCATACTAACTCCGAAAGGGATTTTTTTTTTGTTGGAAAGTAGATTTCATGCTCTTTCCAACTGATGAGGACATCAATACCATTGTTACACCCACAGCCGCTATACATACCGACTAATTACTAGAGTCACAAGACGCCAACTAAATTACTAGTACTTTCGCTTTTGGTAATGATTCTAATGTTCATGAGAATATGATGCTGTTTAAATTGGATACATTTGTTTTGCTTACAAATGAAGGGCCTAGCTTGGAGAAGGATGAACATTGGAGCAACACACATGGAGTTGATGGCATGCAAGGGATCAAGAACGGAGTTACAAGTGATGATTTCAGACTTTGAAGCCACCATAAGGAGTATGGCCTGACGAAATATACAAGATGCCACTATAATATTCGTCCATAGGCTATTCTAGGTGTCATATCACCTTATTATTGGGCCAGCCCATGTAATTTCGAAATACATTAGTATAGGCTATTTTTAGAGTCCAGATGGGGAACAAGATAGGGTTAGTTTCGACCTCCAAGGGCCACGAATTCACCCTCTTCCTCCATATATACAGCCCTTAGGGCACCGCTTAGACTTGGTTTTGTTTAGATCAAAGTTCGCCATAGCTGCACTTCGCAGATTCGCTTTGTGTTCAACGACTGACAAAGGCGCTAACCCCACCTTGATCAATAAAGCCATCTATATTCGCAATATCCAGATTGCAATCTCAGCTTGCTTGTTCTTCGCTTGCTCGCAGGAAATAGACCTCGGTCGTTGATCGTCTGCCCAAGTGGTCAATAACTCCTGAGTTGGTTTAGGACATATATGACGCCTCAAGACGTCAGAGTCTGATCACAAAGTCGACCACCAGTTTAAATCCACCATCTCATCGAAGATCGACACCCGCCTATCAAGTGGTATCAGATTTGTGTTGCTCTTTGCGAGATTTACATTAGTTTAGATCGTCTGTTTCTTCATACCCATACCCACGTAAAAAAGCAAAAAAAATTTAGGGTTAGGTCATCATATCCGAACCAAACCGAGTTTTTGCATAACTTTTCAGATTTGCGTTGTTGAATTTGCGTTGCATCGCCGTGGTCTAGTTGCTGGTCTTAGAGTCTAGTCTTTTAGAGTTTCGAAGTCTCGTCATGTTGTCACGCCACAAGACCATCATCATCGCCTGCCATCTACAACCACCGCTTATCCGCCACCGTCAATCAGATCCATACCACCACCGCTGCCATATACCACCACCGCTATATACCACCACCATATATCCACCACCAATCCGAAGTTCCTTGCATATTTGATTTGTTTTGATCCATCTAAATTCCGATTCGTGTTTAAAACGTCAACAACTTTTTCATACGAACTCCGAATTGGGTGATTTTTTTTTGTTGGAAAGTAGATTTCATGCTCTTTCCAACCTGATGAGGACATCAATACCATTGTTACACCCACAGCCCCTGCTGCTATACATACTGGACCAATTACTAGAGCTCGCGCACGCCAACTAAATTACCAGGTACTTTCGTTTCTTGGTAATGATTCTAATGTTCATGAGAATATGATGCTGCCTAAATTGGATACATTTGTTTTGCTTACAAATGAAGGGCCTAGCTTGGAGAAGGATGAACATTGGAGCAAGAACACACATGGAGTTGATGGCATGCTAAGGGGATCAAGAACGGAGTTACAAGTGATGATTTCAGGACTTTGAAGCCACCATAAGGAGTGCATGAAGCCTTGGACGAAATATACAAGATGCCACTTCATAATATTCGTCCATAGGCTATTCTAGGTGCTGCGTCACCTTATTATTGGGCCAGGCCCATGTAATTTCGAAATACATTAGTATAGGCTATTTTAGAGTCCGATGTGTGGGGAAACAAGAGATAGGGTTAGTTTCGACCCTCCACCAAGGGCCACGAAATTCACCCCTCTTCCTCCATATATACAGCCCTTAGGGCACCGCTTAGACTTGGGTTTTGTTTAGATCAAAAGTTCGCCATAGCTGCAACTTCACAGCATTTCGCTTGTGTTCAACGACTGCATAAAGGCGCCACAGTAACCCCACCTTGATCAATAAAGCTTTCATCTATATTCGCAATATCCAGATTGCAATCTCAGCTTGCTTGTTCTTCGCTTGCTCGCAGGAAATAGACCTCGTGGTCGTTGATCGTGTTCGCGTGGTCAATAACCTCTCGGAGTTGGTTTAGCGATTGCTATGGCGCGACGCCCTCGCACGTCAGAGTCGGATCGCCAAAGTCGACTTCCACCAAAGCGAAATCCACCATCTCATCGAAAGATCGGGACACCCCGCTATCAAGTGGTATCAGATTTCCGTTGCTCGTGAGATTTTACAGTTTTTCGTAGTTTAGATCGAGTCTGTTCTTCATACCTACAGTCCACGAAAAAGCCAAAAAAAATTTAGGTTAGGTCATCATATCCGAACCAATCTGAGCCTTTGCATAATGTTTTCAGATTTGCGTTGTTGAATTTGCGTTGCATCGCCGTGTCTAGTTGCTGGTCTTAGAGTCTAGTCTTTAGAGTTTCGAGTTCTGGTCATAAGTTGTCACGCCGCCGCACCATCATCATCGCCTCGCCATCTACAACCACCGCTTATCCGCCACCGCTCAATCCGTGATCCATATACCACCACCGCTGCCATATACCACCACCGCTGCTATATACCACCACCATATATCCACCACCAATCCGAAGTTCCTTGCATATTTGATTTGTTTTCGATCCATCTAAATTCGATTCGTGTTTCCTTGTCTCGAGTAGGTTTCGATTCCAGCAATCTTTTGTCATTCCAGAGAAGAGGTTGGTTTCAAAAAAAGAGTCCGAAACCACCTCCGCTTAGGCCCAAAATTTTCCAAAACGCACGGATAAAAAAATTTCTGCTATCCTATTTTTAGGTGTTTCTAAGCATATTGAGCCAGTCGCCATATAGAAAGTTTTTTTGACCCGCTTCAGCTTTTGGGTCCGGCAATCGAAAAAAAAAAATTGGTCGAAAAATTTCGTGCCCATCCTGTCGGCTTGACCTGGGAAGAGTTTTGAGACACTCGCCATTATAGTGATTTTTCAAAAAAAAAAAAAAAGCAGCAAAAAAAAAAAATCAGCGCAAAAAAAAAAAAAAAAAGCGGAAAAAAAATTTCAGAGTGTGCTCCTCCCTTGTTTACGCAGCGCCGTGATTCTGTTAGTGTTCTAGGCTCGCCTCTAGCACGGTCTAGCCTAGGACCAAAGACAAGACCGTCGCTGAGCGCTTATTCAACTTTGCATCTCTCGAATTGATTATTGTCACCCTTTTGCTACCATATTATAAGCCTTCCCAGCTCCACATACATCTACGCCGTATGCTTGATTCTCCCCGTAATCGCTATAGCCAAGCTTTGAGAGTTTTGACTACAACGGTTGCCGATCACCACCGCTGCTGGGTAAGAACTGTAAGAATTTGAGATTTGCTTCACGGATTTGTGACTGTCCACCGCACCACCACCACCACTTCCTAGTAGTCTCAGAGGATCATATTCTTGTGTGTTTCTATTGCTGCTAACCATGGCAGGAACACAGCCGATGAGACTGATTGGGAGAACCCGACAAACAAACAGCTACATGATAAGTTTCAGCAAATGATGATTGGACAGTGCAAGATGTGGTAAACAGATTTGATGAGGCCATGGAGAAGATAGATGGCATTGAGAAGACGCTTGAAACAAAGCTTGATAGCAAGTTTGATGAATTGCTCGCTGCTTTCCACAACCACCGCCGCTGCACCTATCGCACCTCTCGAACGACAAACAACTACGCCTCTTCCGAATCAGTATGGACGAGCTCAGCGTGTTCCTATTGAGCCAGACAAAATTCTGGTGCCGCTGCTACTGCTGTTGGTGCTTCTTTGGCTCCTGCCATCGCTGCTGCTGGTACCGACGAGGATGATTATGTGGAAGATTACGAGGATGAGGTTGATCAACATCGAACTACGTGCAACCACCAGCACCACAACCACCAGGTCGCCCACATGCAAATAATGGCAATGTTAGGGCTCCCCTCAGTACGAGATCATGACCATCTCCCTAAACTGAAATTGAATATTCCACCATTTGAGGGTAGATATGTTCCTGATATATATCTTACTTGGGAGTTAGAAACTGAACAACGATTTACATGTTTACAATATCCCGAGGAGAGACGTGTTCTCGCTGCTGTTTGTGCTTTCACTAGCTTTGCATGTGTTTGGTGGTCCTAACATTGTAGATTATATCCTGTTCCAGCTACTTGGGCTGCTTTGAAAACTGCTATGCGACTCGCTGGTTCCACCATATTATCAACGTGAATTACTTCAAAAATTGCAGCGCTTAAGACAGGGAAAAATTCTGTAGAAGAATATTATCGTGAATTACAAACTGGCTTGATTAGATGTGGTATTGTTGAGGAGAATGAAGCTATGCTTGCACGCTTTCTGGGTGGATTAAATAGAGAGATTCAGACCATTCTAGACTATAAGGATTATAATAATATCACTGCTTATTCCATCTTGCTTGTAAAGCTGAACGTGAAGTGCAGGATCGACAGCATTGGCGCCGCACTAATTTTTCTGCAGGTCGACCTTCATCGTGGACACCACGCATCATCTACTTCCACCGCACCATCACCTCCTTCAGTGCCACCTCCAACCGTGATGCAAGAAAGCAGGCACAACCACCACTATCTGCCAAGAGCACACCTGCTGGCCTGCACAGAGCTCTTCTTCTTCCATGGCGCCAACAGGGCACACAAGTGATATTATTTGTCGTCGTTGTAAGGGAAGAGGACATTTTATGAGAGAATGCAAATCTCAGCGCAGATGATTGCTACCGAGGATGGTGGGTATGAGTCCGCTAGTGACTATGATGAGGAGACTTTGGCTCTTATTACACATGAGGAACACGGTGGAGATGATTCTGATCATGAGACACAATACATGGCTGCTGAAGATGCCGACAGTATGAATGTTTAGTTGCTCAACGTGTTTTGAGTGTGCAGGTTACACAAGCTGAGCAAAATCAGAGGCATAATTTGTTCCATACAAAGGAGTTGTGAAGGAACGTTCTATTCAAGGCCATCATAGATGGAGGGAGCTGCAACAACTTGGCTAGCATGGAGATGGTGGAGAAGCTATCTCTCACCACAAGACCACATCCACATCCTTACTACATCCAATGGTTCAACAACAGCTGCAAGGTGAAGGTAACACGACTGTTCGTGTGCATTTTAGTATCTCTACATATGCTGATTATGTTGATTGTGATGTGGTACCTATGCAAGCATGTTCCTTGTTACTTGGTAGACCATGGCAATTTGATAAAATTCTGTACACCATGGTAGAAACAATCAGTATACTCTTGTTCATAAGGATAAAAATATTACTTTGCTTCCTATGACTCCTGAGTCCATTTTGAAAGATGATATTAATAGAGCTAATAAAGCAAAACAGGAGAAAAATAAGAGTGAAAATCAGATTGTGGCAAAAGAATTTGAGCAACACATGAAGCCTAATAATAAACCATCTACTGTTGCTTCTGAAATTAAATTGAAAAGTGCATGTTTACTTGCCACCAAATCTGATATTGATGAGCTAGATTTTGGCAAATCTATTTGCTATGCTTTTGTGTGCAAAGAGGCATTATTTTCATTCGAGGACGTGCCTTCCTCTTTGCCCCCTGCTGTCACTAACATTTTGCAGGAGTTCGCTCGTAGTCGGATCGTCAAAGTCGACTTCCACCAAAGCGAAATCCACCATCTCATCGAAAGATCGGGACACCCCGCCTCTATCACAACCCAATTGGAATCACCTTAGAATTTGTCCGGAGCATTGAGTTATGGACGAAACAATCTGACGCTGCACCAGAATCCGAGTCAAACTACAAGTCCAAAGGTGTTACGTCACCTCCACTTGGGCCCATTGGCCTTGTACGACCTAGGGTTAGTTTTAGGCTGCCTTGGGACGTCCTCCCACCTCCTTGGACGTCACCCCTTGCTCCTATATAAGTAGATCCATCTAGTAGCTTTTTCTTCGGGATTTGTTTAGTTAAAAGTTAGCCATTGCAACTTCTTGTACTTCGTTTGTGTCCAACGACCAGACCAAGACCGCTTACGAATCCCCACCTTTATCAATACTTCATACATACTCACAACATTCAGATTGCTTTTATCATATTCTTGCTCGTTCTTCGATTGCTTGCAGGAATAAACCTTCGTGGTCAGGTTGATCGTGCTCCGGCGTGGTCAATAACCTCTCGGAGTTGGTTTAGCGATTGCTAAGGCGCAACGTCGTGCACGTTTGTAGTCGGATCGTCAAAGTCATCTTCACCAAATCGATAGTTATCATCTCATCGAAAGATCGGGACACCCTCGCCTCTATCAAAGATGATATGGTATGTATGCAATGGAAGGTATGGACCACTAATGTGCACAAGTAACGTTGCCGGCAATACTCAAATGGCTAGTCTCGATAGGCAAGTAACGCAAAATGGGCTAGGGGTTAACAATGCAATTGCAAGGGAATATAGAAAGGTGTCGTCGAGGTTGCCGTCCTTTGCGATGATGAGTGGTGTTCTTGGTGTAGATACCAAGATGATGGAGACTCGTCCCTAAGTAGTCGAAACACCTTAGGAAACAGAAAAACCGCAAACTCAAAATCTCAAATGACAAATGTCAAATGGTGGTAGCGGAAAGCGGTGGTGGTGTTGCACTAGGCAATGCGGAAGTGGGATGATGGGTTATACACTATGTAAGAGTTGGAAGCACACGGTCCCTAAGTAGCCGAAACACCTTAGGAAACACAAGCCACAACTCGAAAAAGCTCAAACAACAATTGGGTTAAGTTGGGTTGTCGGAAGTGTATGGTGGGCAAGGTTATGTGGAAGTGGTGGTGGTGGTGGTGGTTGATAAAGAAGCAACCGTCCCTAAGTAGCCTAAACACCTTAGGAGACTCAAATCACAACTCAAACAACCACTAATGCTATAAGGAACAAAATGGGTTAGGTTGCAGATGTCGGTGGTGGTTATGCGGATGTTGTGGTGGAAGCCCTAGGCAAAGATGCCAAAATTCACCAAATGTGATGGAGTCAAATGATGTTGGTAGTATTTTTGTGGGATGGGGGATGTCAATAGCTTCAAAACGAGCTAAAGAACGTCAAAACGGACTCGGATGAATTAGTTATGGGCAAAACGGTGAAACTCGGAAAGCTGAATTGGCCAGGGCGGTAGTACTGCTCGGGAGGGCGGTAGTACCGCTCGTGTCGGGATTTTTCGACTGTTTCGGCTGAAACAGGGCCTAGCGGTAGTACCGTTAGCGGGGCGGTAGTACCGCTTGAGGTTCTCAGCGGTAGTACTGCTCCGTAGGGCGGTAGTACCGCTCCTGTCGGGATTTTTCGCAGATCGAATCGGGGCGCGATTTTGGGGCGGAAATGGATGATTTCGGGGGCAAAATTGGATGGATTTCGTGGATGAAAAGAGGTGAAACTTGGGGAGATGCTAGATCCACTTGAAACCAAGCAAATCCATGGATCAAAATCAACAAAAAATCATCAAACCAACAAATCACAAAAAAATTTGGGCTATTTTTGGTGGGGATTTTCAGATTTAGGACGAAAACAACAAAATCAAACTAGAAAACACGGGGTAGGGGCTCCAAAAACGTGATCAACGTGGCTCATGATACCATATGATGTAGGGTGGAACCCTAATTCGTCGATCTTTCACGTTTAGAGGGGATCCTACGAAGAACACGATGAACACGGGGAAGAACGGGGAGAAATCACAAGGGGAAACACTCAAGAACAAGTCCAATCACACATCCACTAGACAATCAAACACACAAGATCACAAGGTACATTAACAACAAAGGGAAAGATACAAGGTAAGGTTCATCTCCAAGAGGAGGTCTTGATGATATCCTAGATGGATCTTCCCACAAGGGGGTCTTGATGATATCCCGCAGGATCTTCTCACATGGAGGTCTTGAACTCCATGGGAGTGGTAGTCTCTCTCTCTCAAGAGTGGAGGTAGGAGCAAAGCTCACCTAAGAATGAGCTATCATATTTGCTTACCCTAGAAAGGAGGTGGAGGTGGTCTATTTATAGTCTAAGCCACGAATGGGTAAGTGGGAGAGGGATACAAGGCCAAAGGCCCATGGCTGGCAAGACAGCAGGGCGGTAGTACCGGACTCATGGGCGGTAGTACCGCTTGAGCGGTAGTACCGCTTGCTTTGGGCGGTAGTACCGCTTGAGCGGTAGTACCGCTTACTTTGGGCGGTAGTACCGCCCTTTCTGGACTGGGCAGGTCCTTCTTCTTCCGTCTTCGCTTCCACGCTTCCCTTGCGGACGGTGTAGGCGTTCCTTGGCGCTTGCACTCCTCGTCATTCGTGAAGCTCCGACATTACCTATGCATGCACACGAGTGGAGTGTCAAGTAGTATACCATCCTCAAAGGGGTCAAGTGAACACGTGTAAAGGAGAAGATTCACCTTTATGTATGAGAAGTAGAGGTCGCATGTGTCACTTGCCAAATGGACTCTTGACATGGTGATGACCGTAGGATGCTCCGCATCAAATAGGATATAATCTACAATGTTCAGACCACCCAATACATGCAAAGCTAGTGAAAGCACAAACAGCAGCAGGAACACGTCTCTCCTCAGGATATTGTAAACATGTAAATCGTTGTTCAGTTTCTAACTCCCAAGTAAGATATATATATCAGGAACATATCTACCCTCAAATGGTGGAATATTCAATTTCAGTTTAAGGAGATGGTCATGATCTCGTACCTGAGGGGGAGCCCTAACATTGCCATTATTTGCATGTGGACGACCTGGTGGTTGTGGTGCTGGTGGTTGCACGTAGTTCTGATGTTGATCAACCTCATCCTCGTAATCTCCCACATAATCATCCTCCTCGGTACCAGCAGCAGCAGTAGCAGGAGCCAAAGAAGCACCAACAGCAGTAGCAGCGGCACCAGAATTTTGTCCTGGCTCAATAGGAACACGCTGAGCTCGGCCCATACTGATTCGGAAGGGGCGAAGTTGTTGTCGCTGCAGAGGTGCGATAGGTGCAGCCGGCGGTGGTTGTGGAAAACGCGAGCAATTCATCAAACTTGCTATCAAGCTTTGTTTCAAACGCCTTCTCAATGCCATCTATCTTCTCCATGGCCTCGCAAATCTGTTTAGCACATCTTGCACCTGTCCAATCATCATTTGCTGAAACTTATCATGTAGCTATTTGTTCGCCAGTTCTCCCAATCAGTCTCATCGGCTTGTGATCCTACCATGGTTAGAAGCAAATAGAAACACACAAGAATATGATCCTACAGACTACTAAGAAGTGGTGGTGGTGTATCACAAACCCGCAAGCAAATCTCAAATTTTACTAGTTCTTACCCAGCAGCAGGTGGTGATCGCAACCGCTGTAGTCAAAACTCTCAAAGCTTGATATAGCGATTACTGGGAGAATCAAACGCACGACGTAGATGTATGTGGAGCTGGGAAGGCTTATAATATGGTAGCAAAAAAGGTCAGCAATAATCAATTCAGAGATGCAAAGTTGAATAAACGCTCAACGATGGTACTGTGCTGGTCCTAGGCTAGACCGTGCTAGAGACGCGAGCCTAGAACACTAACAAAATCACGGCGCTGCACGTAAACAAGGAAAAAGCACACTCTGAATTTTTTTTCGCTTTTTTTTTTGCGCTTTTTTTTTTGCGCTGCTTTTTTTTTTGCGAAAAATCACTATAATGGCGAGTGTCTCAAAACTCTTCCCAGGTCAAACTGACAGGATGGGCTCAAAATTTTTTCGACCAATTTTTTTTTTCGACTTCCCGGACCCAAAAACTGGAAAGGGTCAAAAAAAACTTTCTATAACGGCGACTGGCTCAATACGCTTAGAAACACCTAAAAATAGGATAGCCAGAAATTTTGGAAACCAACCTCTTTTACGGATGGCAAAAGATTGCTGGAATCCGAAACCTACTCAGACAAGGAAACACGAATCGGAAATTAGATGGATCCCGAAAACAAATCTAATATGCAAGGAACTCGGATTGGTGGTGGATATATGGTGGTTGTATATGGCAACGGTGGTGGTATATGGCAGCGGTGGTGGTATATGAGACGGATTCGAAGCGGTGGCGGATAAGCGGTTGTGGTAGATGGCAGGGGCGATGATAATAGTGCGGCGGCGGCGTGACAACTTATGACCAGAACTCGAAACTCTAAAAGACTAGACTCTAAGACCAGCAACTAGACACGACGATGCAACCGCAAATTCAACAACGCAAATACAGAAAAGATTATGCAAAGGCTCAGATTGGTTCGGATATGATGAACTAACCCTAATTTTATTTTGTGGCTTTTTCGTGGACTGTAGGTATGAAGAACAGACTCGATCTAAACTACGAAAAACTGCAAAATCTCACCGAGCAACCTGGAAATCTGATACCACTTGATAGAGGCGAGGGTGTCCCGTCTTTCGATGAGATGGTGGCTATCGCTTTGGATGAAGTCGACTTTGACGATCCGACTACGAACGTGCGAGGACGTCGCGCCTTAGCAATCGCTAAAACAAATCCGAGAGGTTATTGACCAGGCCGGAGCACGATCAACCTGACCACGAAGGTCTGTTTCCTGTAGGCAAACGAAGAACAAGCAAGAAACTAAGATTGCAATCTGGATATTGCGAATATAAGAGGAAAGCTTTATTGATCAAGGTGGGGTTCTGTGACGCCTTTGTCTGGTCGTGGAACACAAACGAAGTACGCGAAGTTGCAGCTATGGCGAACTTTTAATCTAAACAAAACCAGAAGTCTAAATGGTGCCCTAAGGGCTGTATATATGGAGGAAGAGGGGGTGAATTTCGTGGCCCTTGGTGGAGGGGTCCGAAACTAACCCTATCTCTTGTTTCCCCACACATACGGACTCTAAAAATAGCCTATACTTATGTATTTCGAAATTACATGGGCCTGGCCCAATAATAAGGTGACGCAGCACCTAGAATAGCCTCTGGACGAAATTTATGAAGTGGCATCTTGTATATTTCGTCCAAAACTTCACGCACTCATTATGGTGGCTTCAAAGTCCTGAAATCATCACTTGTAACTCCATTCTTGTCCCCCTTGCGCATGCCATCATCTCCATGCTTGTTCTTGCTCCAATGTTCATCCTTCTCCAAGCTAGGCCCTTCATTTGTAAGCAAAACAAATGTATCCAATTTAGGCAGCATCATATTCTCATGAACATTAGAATAATTACCAAGAAACAAAAGTACCTGGTAATTTAGTTGACGTGCGCGAGCTCTAGTAATTGGTCCAGTATGAATAGCAGCAGGGACTGTAGGTGTAACAATGGTATTGATGTCCTCATCACGACACTTGTGCACAACCCTATAAGATGCAAAATGTAGCAACTTTTATCCCGAGTATGTGATAGAGGCAAAGGTGTCCCGTCTTTCGATGAGATGGTGGATTTCGCTTTGGTGGAAGTCGACTTTGACGATCCGACTACGAGCGTGCGAGGACGTCGCGCCTTAGCAATCGCTAAACCAACTCCGAGAGGTTATTGACCACGCCGGAGCACGATCAACCTGACCACGAGGGTCTATTTCCTGCGAGCAAACGAAGAACAAGCAAGAAACTGAGATTGCAATCTGGATATTGGGAATATAAGATGAAAGCTTTATTGATCAAGGTGGGGTTCTGTGGACGCTTTGTCCGGTCGCTGAACACAAACGGCACGAGAAGTTGCAGCTATGGCGAACTTTTAATCTAAACAAAACCCAAAGTCTAAACGACGCCTCTAAGGGCTGTATATATGGGGGAAAGGAGGAATTTCGTGGCCCTTGAGGATGGGGTCCAAACCAACCCTAACTCTTGTTTCCCCACACATACAGACTCTAAAAATAGCCTATACTTAAGTATTTCGAAATTACATGGGCCTGGCCCAATAATAAGGTGACGAAGACCTAGAATAGCCTATGGACTAATATTATGAAGTGGCATCTTGTATATTTCGTCCAAGGCTTCATGCATTCCTTATGGTGGCTTCAAAGTCCTAAAATCATCACTTGTAACTCCGTTCTGATCCCTTTATGCATGCCATCAACTCCATGCGTGTTCTTGCTCCAAGGTTCATCCTTCTCCAAGCTAGGCCCTTCATTTGTAAGCAAAACAAATGTATCCAATTTAGGCAGCATCATATTCTCATGAACATTAGAATCATTACCAAGAAACAAAAGTACCTAGTAATTTAATTGGCGCATGCGAGCTCTAGTAATTGGTCCCAGATATGTAACAAGAGGGGCTGTGGGTGTAACAATGGTATTGATGTCCTCATCATCCTCCCTTCTTGAAATGAAGTCGCCCTCGACGGAAGCTCATCTTCCTCACCCAAATAAGGCTTCAAATCTGCAATGTTAAAAGTGGGACTAACCCCAAAATCTGCAGCAGCTCAAGTTTATATGCATTATCATTTACTTTCTCCAACACCTTAAAGGCGTGGATTAGCTTTGATTTATGCAAATCAGAAATCTATCTCACGCAAATGTAACCAAACAAGATCTCCAGTGCAAACACAACATGTTTTCTACCCTTATCTCCAAAGAAGTTTATATTTAGCATTCATACGCCAATGTTTTCCTTAGTTAACTCATGCATTTTAAAATCAATTCAGCACTTTCTTTAGCATCAAAATTAACCTTCTCCAAGATGGAAGAGGCAACAAATCAATAGGTGCACGAGGTAGGAAACCATACACAACTTCAAACGGGCACATCTTAGTAGTAGAATGCAATGAACGATTATAAGCAAATTCAATATGAGGCAAGCATTCCTCCCACATTTTCTTATTATTCTTTAGAACAGCCCTAAGCATAGTAGACAATGTTCTATTGACTACTTCAGTTTGTCCATCAGTTTGGGGTGACAAGTAGTACTAAAAAGCAGTTTAGTCCCCACTTAGCCCATAAACATCTCCAAAAGTGGCTAAGAAATTTAGTATCACGATCTGAAACAATAGTATTTGGCACACCATGCAAGCTTAATAATTTCACGAAAGAACAAATCAGCAACATTAACAAAGATCATCGCTTTTATGACATGGTATAAAGTGTGCCATTTTCGAGAATCTATCCACGACAACAAATATGTTATCCTCCCTTCTTTGTTCTAGGTAAACCTAAAACAAAGTCCATAGATATATCCTCCCAAGGAACACTAGGTACAGTGCAAAGGCATATATAAACCATGAGGATTGAGTCGTGACTTAGCTTTTTGGCATGTAGTGCAGCGAGCAATAAACGCCAACATCCCGCCTCATCTTTGGCCAAAAGAAATGATAGAGGCAGAGGTGTGCCGCCTTCGATGAGATGGTGGATTTCGCTTTGGTGGAAGTCGACTTTGACGATCCGACTACGAAGCGCGGCGAGGACGCCGCGCTTTAGCAATCGCTAAACCAGCTCCGAGAGGTTATTGACCACGCCGAGCACGATCAACCTGACCTCGAGGGTCTATTTCGCGAGCAAACGAAGAACAAGCAAGAAACTGAGATTGCAATCTGGATATTGCGAATATAAGATGAAAGCTTTATTGATCAAGGTGGGGTTCTGGACGCTTTGTCCGGTCGTTGAACACAAACGGCACGCCGGTTGCAGCTATGGCGAACTTTTAATCTAAACAAAACCTAAGTCTAAACGGTGCCCTAAGGGCTGTATATATGGAGGAAGAGGGGTGAATTTCGTGGCCCTTGGTGGAGGGGTCCAAACTAACCCTATCTCTTGTTTCCCCACACATACGGACTCTAAAAATAGCTTATACTAATGTATTTCGAAATTACATGGGCCTGGCCCAATAATAAGGTGACGAAGACCTAGAATAGCCTATGGACTAATATTATGAAGTGGCATCTTGTATATTTCGTCCAAGGCTTCATGCACTCCTTATGGTGGCTTCAAAGTCCTGAAATCATCACTTGTAACTCCGTTTTGATCCCCTTAGCATGCCATCAACTCCATGTGTGTTCTTGCTCCAATGTTCATCCTTCTCCAAGCTAGGCCCTTCATTTGTAAGCAAAACAAATGTATCCAATTTAGGCAGCATCATATTCTCATGAACATTAGAATCATTACCAAGAAACGAAAGTACCGTAATTTAATTGATGCTGCTGAGCTCTAGTAATTGGTCCCAGATATGTAACAAGAGGGGCTGTGGGTGTAACAATGGTATTGATGTCCTCATCATCCTCCCTTCTTGAAATGAAGTCGCCCTCGACGGAAGCTCATCTTCCTCACCCAAATAAGGCTTCAAATCTGCAATGTTAAAAGTGGACTAACCCCAAAATCTGCAGCAGCTCAAGTTTATATGCATTATCATTTATTTTCTCCAACACCTTAAAGGGACCAGCAGCACGTGGCATTAGTTTTGATTTATGCAAATCAGAAATCTATCCTCACGCAAATGTAACCAAACAAGATCTCCAGTGCAAACACAACATGTTTTCTACCCTTATCTCCAGCAAGTTTATATTTAGCATTCATACGCCAATGTTTTCCTTAGTTAACTCATGCATTTTAAAATCAATTCAACACGCTTCTTTAGCATCAAAATTAACCTTCTCCAAGATGGAAGAGGTAACAAATCAATAGGTGCACGAGGTAGGAAACCATACACAACTTCAAAAGGGCACATCTTAGTAGTAGAATGCAATGAACGATTATAAGCAAATTCAACATGAGGCAAGCATTCCTCCCACATTTTCTTATTATTCTTTAGAACAGCCCTAAGCATAGTAGACAATGTTCTATTGACTACTTCAGTTTGTCCATCAGTTTGGGGTGACAAGTAGTACTAAAAAGCAGTTTAGTCCCCAACTTAGCCCATAAACATCTCCAAAAGTGGCTAAGAAATTTAGTATCACGATCTGAAACAATAGTATTTGGCACACCATGCAAGCTTAATAATTTCACGAAAGAACAAATCAGCAACATTAACAAAGATCATCGCTTTTATGACATGGTATAAAGTGTGCCATTTTCGAGAATCTATCCACGACAACAAATATGTTATCCTCCCTTCTTTGTTCTAGGTAAACCTAAAACAAAGTCCATAGATATATCCTCCCAAGGAACACTAGGTACAGCAAAGGCATATACAAACCATGAGGATTGAGTCGTGACTTAGCTTTTTGACATGTAGTGCAGCGAGCAATAAAACGCCAACATCCCGCCTCATCTTTGGCCAAAAGAAATGTGTAGCAAGTACGCCCTCCGCCTTCTTCACGCCAAAGTGTCCCATTAGTCCTCCTCCATGCGCCCTGCAACAACAAAAGACGAACGGAGCTAGCTGGAATGCATAGCTTGTTAGCACGAACACAAATCCATCATTAACGACAAACTTGTTCCATGTTCTTCCTTCTTTACAATTCTGCAATACATCTTTAAAATCAGCATCATAGAGGCAGAGGTGTCCCGCCTTTCGATGAGATGGTGGATTTCGCTTTGGAAGTCGACTTTGACGAGACGATGCAACCGCAAATTCAACAAAGCAAATACGTAAAAGATTATGCAAAGGCTCGATTGGTTCGGATGGGATGAACTAACCCTAATTTTTTTGGCTTTTTCGTGGACTATAGGTATGAAGAATGACTCGATCTAAACTACGAAAAAATCGTAACATCTCACCGAGCAACCCGGAAATCTGATACCACTTGATAGAGGCAGAGGTGTCCCGCCTTTCGATGAGATGGTGGATTTCGCTTTGGTGGAAGTCGACTTTGACGATCCGACTACGAAGGCGAGGACGCCGCGCTTTAGCAATCGCTAAACCAACTCCGAGAGGTTATTGACCACGCCGAGCACGATCAACCTCGACCACGAGGGTCTATTTCCTGCGAGCAAACGAAGAACAAGCAAGAAACTGAGATTGCAACTGGATATTGCGAATATAAGATGAAAGCTTTATTGATCAAGGTGGGGTTCTGTGGACGCTTTTGTCCGGTCGTTGAACACAAACGGCACGCCGGGTTGCAGCTATGGCGAACTTTTAATCTAAACAAAACCTAAGTCTAAACGGTGCCCTAAGGGCTGTATATATGGAGGAAGAGGGGTGAATTTCGTGGCCCTTGGTGGAGGGGTCCAAACTAACCCTATCTCTTGTTTCCCCACACATACCGACTCTAAAAATAGCTTATACTAATGTATTTCGAAATTACATGGGCCTGGCCCAATAATAAGGTGACGCAGCACCTAGAATAGCCTATGGACTAATATTATGAAGTGGCATCTTGTATATTTCGTCCAAGGCTTCATGCACTCCTTATGGTGGCTTCAAAGTCCTGAAATCATCACTTGTAACTCCATTCTTGATCCCCTTGCATGCCATCAACTCCATGTGTGTTCTTGCTCCAATGTTCATCCTTCTCCAAGCTAGGCCCTTCATTTGTAAGCAAAACAAATGTATCCAATTTAGGCAGCATCATATTCTCATGAACATTAGAATCATTACCAAGAAACGAAAGTACCGGTAATTTAATTGATGCTGCGAGCTCTAGTAATTGGTCCCAGATATGTAACAAAGAGGGGCTGTGGGTGTAATCGATAGAGGCAAAGGTGTCCTGCCTTTCGATGAGATGGTGGATTTCGCTTTGGTGGAAGTCGACTTTGACGATCCGACTACTTAACGCAGCGAGGACGCCGCGCCTTAGCAATCGCTAAACCAACTCCGAGAGGTTATTGACCACGCCGAGCACGATCAACTCCGACCACGAGGGTCTATTTCCTGCGAGCAAACGAAGAACAAGCAAGAAACTGAGATTGCAATCTGGATATTGCGAATATAAGATGAAAGCTTTATTGATCAAGGTGGGGTTCTGTGGACGCTTTGTCCGGTCGTTGAACACAAACGGCACGCCGGTTGCAGCTATGGCGAACTTTTGATCTAAACAAAACCCAAGTCTAAACGGTGCCCTAAGGGCTGTATATATGGAGGAAGAGGGGTGAATTTCGTGGCCCTTGGTGGAGGGGTCCAAACTAACCCTATCTCTTGTTTCCCCACACATACGGACTCTAAAAATAGCCTATACTAATGTATTTCGAAATTACATGGGCCTGGCCCAATAATAAGGTGACGAAAAGACCTAGAATAGCCTATGGACTAATATTATGAAGTGGCATCTTGTATATTTCGTCCAAGGCTTCATGCACTCCTTATGGTGGCTTCAAAGTCCTGAAATCATCACTTGTAACTCCGTTTGATCTCTCTTGCGCATGCCATCAACTCCATGTGTGTTCTTGCTCCAATGTTCATCCTTCTCCAAGCTAGGCCCTTCATTTGTAAGCAAAACAAATGTATCCAATTTAGGCAGCATCATATTCTCATGAACATTAGAATCATTACCAAGAAACGAAAGTACCGTAATTTACCCAAAATCTGCAGCAGCTCAAGTTTATATGCATTATCATTTACTTTCTCCAACACCTTAAAGGGACCAGCAGACGTGGTATTAGCTTTGATTTGCGCAAATCAGAAATCTATCTCACGCAAATGTAACCAAACAAGATCTCTGTGCAAACACAACATGTTTTCTACCCTTATCTCCAGAAGTTTATATTTAGCATTCATACGCCAATGTTTTCTTTAGTTAACTCATGCATTTTAAAATCAACTCAGCACGTTTTTAGCATCAAAATTAACCTTCTCCAAGATGGAAGAGGCAATAAATCAATAGGTGCACGAGGTAGGAAACCATACACAATTTCAAAAGGGCACATCTTAGTAGTAGAATGCAATGAACGATTATAAGCAAATTCAATATGAGGCAAGCATTCTTCCCACATTTTCTTATTATTCTTCAAAACAGCCCTAAGCATAGTAGACAATGTTCTATTGACTACTTCAGTTTGTCCATCACTTTGGGGTGACAAGTAGTACTAAAAAGTAGTTTAGTCCCCAACTTAGCCCATAAACATCTCCAAAAGTGGCTAAGAAATTTAGTATCACGATCTGAAACAATAGTATTTGGCACACCATGCAAGCTTAATAATTTCACGAAAGAACAAATCAGCAACATTAACAAAGATCATCGCTTTTATGACATGGTATAAAGTGTGCCATTTTCGAGAATCTATCCACGACAACAAATATGCTATCCTCCCTTCTTTGTTCGAGGTAAACCTAAAACAAAGTCCATAGATATATCCTCCCAAGGAACACTAGGTACAGGCAAAGGCATATATAAACCATGAGGATTGAGTCGTGACTTAGCTTTTTGACATGTAGTGCAAATGAGCAACAAAACGCCAACATCCCGCCTCATCTTTGGCCAAAAGAAATGTGTAGCTAGTATATCCTCGCCTTCTTCACGCCAAAGTGTCCCATTAGTCCTCCTCCATGCGCCTCCCGCAACAACAAAAGACTAACGGAGCTAGCTGGAATGCATAGCTTGTTAGAACGAAACAAAATCCATCATTAATGACTAACTTGTTCCATGTTCTACCTTCTTTACAATTCTGCAATACATCTTTAAAATCAGCATCAT